>LPNX010644411.1:529637-555784 GCA_001517045.1 Pseudotsuga menziesii | reverse complement strand
TATTATTTTATTATTTTAACCATTATTTTATTATTTTAACTATTATTTTATTATTTTCCTTAGGAGGCCCATTTTAGACCCCAAAATTCCTCTAATGCATCGGTAAACTATGCACAAAATTTATAATAGAAGAATCACTGGAGATTTTTTGCATAGAATGGAAGGAGAGATTTTTTTCAATAACAGATATTCGAATGTCTTCTCCTGGATCAGCCATATGATAAGATGAGATATCATATATCTCATAAACTTTTGGAGCAACAGGAGAAGGAGTCACTCCAATGAGACTTTCTTCAATTCGAATCGACTTTGTGGAAGATTCTGCTTCTTCTTCATCTTGAACAACTTCATCAGAGAGAATAGAGGCTTAGAATTTTGAATAAAGAAATCTTGTGGTTCTGGCTATGCTCTCCAAATTTCTATAATAATCCTCATTGTGCTTCCCAAAGGTTCTATCCAGTTCTGTCCAGAGATCCTTTGGGTATTTTGCATAATTAATAAGGTAGTGCAAGATTGGATACCCCCAAAAGGCTATACATATTGTTCCAAAAGATATATCACCATCATTTATCCATTCATTATCATATTTATAAGAATATTTACCAAGTCCAATAGATACCTTGTCTCTTTAGAGATACAATCATCTTCAACTTCCATTCTGAATATCTTGTGGATTGAGTAAGAAGAGGAACTGATAATTTCGAATCCATATGAAGTTGAAATTGCAAAATATCACTGCAAAACCAAATATATTAGAAATATGTTAGAATCATGCCTTCCCTCTCGACATGAACACTTTCTTAGGGTTCGTCACGCCCACACCACCACTCTAAATAAATTCAGAGGAAGCAAGGTACCTTTTGTGGGGCTTATGTGGAAACCCAATTGCTTTTGGTGTTTAGTGGAGAGCATAAAAACATGAAGCTTGCTTGAAATGGCTTTGATACCATGTTAGAATTTATGTGCCATTTAGATATTCAAGCAATGGGTAAAAAATTATTGATGCAGTAAAAGGAGAATGAAGATACACATTGAGCAAATCAAACCACACAGAAAACAAATGAGTATATCTCAAGTAATTACAGTATCATTGTCATTAATTAATTCGGTGTTACAATAGTGTTACATATGGAAGGATTCGTATTCATTATGGATGAATTTGAATCTACCAACTAGATGTGACTGTACCTAACTGACTAGCTAACTCAGGATGTCTCAATCAATATTGAAGTGCAAATGGTTAACTCCATATGTCTAATCAACTCACACAATCAATAATAAATAGTTAACTTAGTCTAACTGAAGTGGTAGGTGAAAAAAGTCACCTTATCCACATGCATCCATGCATAACTGGTGCTAACTAAACTGATTGTGATCTAACTGAATGTAACTGGAAAATAACTAAGATTAACTAGTTCCAACTCCAACCAAGTGAAGGAGGTTGGTGCCATGAATCCCCGTGGCTTATAAACTATAGGGATTGGAATAGGAGGCTCCTAAAATGATGCATGCAAGTGCATTTAGTGGTAGTTATCCTCTATCGGTGTTCACCACACTCTAGTAACTGGTACATGTGACCCCATTAGTCCAAGTGGACCCAATGGTACTATTAAGCTCAATTAATTAAATAAAAATCCTAAGTTAGGCTAAAATAATCTAATAGACAATTTGTTCAAGGGAGAATTATAAATCCTAACAACCAGAACTAGGTTTCTACAGTTGGGTGGGAATTTATTCTCCCTTGGCACCTTATCAACTCACTCAACCGAAGCTAGTGGGTGTATTCCTTAACCTTACTGTGCACAGATAAGGCACTACTTAACTTATCCATCACAAAGATTATAACAACGATATAAGCTTAACACACAAGTTATCTATCAAAAGTGGGAATCATGCATAAGAGAAATCATTCATAAGAAAATACATAAAAACTTAATAAAAATATGCATTCCTATGATAATAGCACATTCATCATATACATTCATGCGGCATAAACACATTCATCATCTATTCAACGACACAGTATTTGGCGTGGAAACCCATCCAGGAAAAAACACAAAGGCGCTCTTCATTTGGCATGAGAAATCTATGGAACCTTTTTCCTGAGCACTCAGGTGCATACTCTATTCTATATATTCTTTTCTTTTCTATACAGACTTCACTCTCCTCT
The DNA here is from genome assembly GCA_001517045.1 of Pseudotsuga menziesii. NCBI lineage: Eukaryota > Viridiplantae > Streptophyta > Pinopsida > Pinales > Pinaceae > Pseudotsuga > Pseudotsuga menziesii. The sequence goes on along the minus strand of LPNX010644411.1, from coordinate 553,614 downwards.
CATGCTCTATATTCTTCTATCATTCAATCTTGTCCTACTTGACTCTACTTTTGATACTCACACAACATGGATTGCCTACTCTTCTCTTCGACTCTACTGTCGATCCACACACAACATAGATCGACTACTCTTCTTACATACTAAACTGACTAACTAGAAACTAAACAACAAGTAATAGGAAAATAGGAAGCCAAGATGTCACTAGGAAAGTAACCCACACATAGCTTGGGTTCTTCCTGTTATAGACTCTTTACACGTCACATTTAGTTGACTTTATTATATTAGCCAACAGGATGTCATTCCTATTCTATTTACACTTGTTAGTAGGCACTATCAACCAAAAACACAAAGATGATTTTATTCCTTACCGCACGTGTGACTCTATATGACTTTGTACCTGTGATCTTCATGTTGAAAATACTTGTCATTGATGTCAAAGAAGCTATGTAATGACAAAGGAATTAGAAAATCAGATCGTAGTTCGATGAGTAGTGGCCTATCGATGCAAGAGTCAGAGGAGATGAGGATATATGAAATATGGTAGTTCAATGAGTAGCAGTCGATCGATGCAAGAGGCAGAGGAGGTGAGGATCTACAACAAAATTCATTACAAAGACTCAACAACCATTCGATCAGGGGATCAATGGTACAAATTGATTTGACAATTGAGATTTATCCCACATTAGCAATGTGCTTGATTTTGTATGTGTTTATATGCATTGGCCTCACTATGGTTATTTGATGCATAGAGAAAAGGTATTTTGGGGGCTCTAGGTGCTTCGACTCCATGAGAAGTCACCATCCTAGATATTGAGATGACCTATCGGGCCTCGTATATTTTTGGAATAGGTGACATGAACAGATCCAACGGTTAGAAGAAAGTCAGTAGAATATCTACAACTACAGAGAGATTCGCAATGCTATATCACAAATCCGCATTTGATCATAGATCAATGGTTAGGAGTGAACCTGCAATGAAATCAATGGTGGTGAATGATTTTGGCACAAAGAAAAGTGAAGATCTGCAATATGCATTAGATCATAGATCATCGGTCAGGAGTGAACCCACAAAAAAATCAACGGTCCAAAAAATGGGGAAACAAAGTTGCAGAAGAAAATTGTGGAGGTCCAAAATAGGAAAGTGTGGTTCCAGATTCTGCATTCCGCAATCGGCAAGATCAACAGTAAGGATGGAATTTGCAAGAGATCAATGGCACGAAAGCAGTTTTATAGAAAGGGAATCGTAGAAGTATAAAAAAAATTGGAGAACCCGCAATCCGCAAGATTGACGGTCAGGAAAGACTCTGCAAGAGATCGAGGGTACGAAAGGAATATTGCAGAAACATTCTCATGAAAATTGGAAAAATCGTAATCCGCAATATTCATATGATATAAGATCAACGATCGAGAAGGATCCTGCATGAGATCAATGGCATGGAAGAAATATTGTGCAAGCACTAGGAATTTAGAAAATCCACAATCTGCAATCTGCATTTGATCTAAGATCGATGATAAGGAGAAGTCCGCAATAAATCAACGGTGTGGAAAGATCGTTACAGAAAGTACCTTGGAGAAAGGTAATTGCAGAGGGACCTTTTGAGAAAATTCAAAATGTGCATCTGCAATCTGCATCAGATCAATGGTTTAGAAAGAGTTTGTAAGAAATCAGTAGTGCATAAAGTATCTTGCAGAAAGGACGTTGCGGAAAGGAAACTGTGGAAGGTCGTGACTAGAAAATTAAACATTAAAAAATTGATTAACAGAGAATTAGTTTAGTTGTCTTGGAGAGTCATGATGAAGGTAGGTGACCGTTGAATGTTTGAGGGTATATAAACAATAGTTTATACCTTCAAACATGTGTCTCTACACTTTCAATTGACAGATCGATTGGAGTATAGTCAAACATCAAATTATCATATGAGGGAGGTTGGGAGGTGCTAGCATAAGAAACAATCTTACTAGGGGGTCATAGCCTCCTTCTAGTGGTAGCTGGTAAGTCGGGTGTCGTAGCTTCCTTTCACTAGCATCTGATAAAACTAGGGGGTCGAAGCCTCCTTATAGTAGTTGCTCATAAATAAAGTGTAGTACCATCCTTGTCTATAGTAGTAGGAAAAAACTATTTGTAAATATAATTTTGCAGTAATAGGAAGTATTGGTGGTTTACCAATTGGGATTCCATGATAAATTTGTGTTATGTGTGTTCTCTTTGATAATGTGTGTTAAAAATAAATTAAAAGTGGTTTAAATTATTAAAATTTATCAATACTAATCCCCCCCCCCTCTCATTATTGTCCAAATTTCCAACAATTGATATCAGAGCAGGATCCTTCACTACAACTTAATCACTGGAAGGAAGATACTATTAAAAATCACTATGGATCAACAAGGGTTAGCCACCAATAGATATCCCTTATTTACTAGAGATAATTATGCATATTAGAGTGTAAGAATGAAGTTCCATCTAATGGCTATTGGATACAAGGTTTGGAGTAGTGTTGAAACAAAATATAAAGTACCAGATGACGTACCTATAGACTAAGGATAGATAAATTTATATGAAGCCAATAAAAAATTTCTAAATGAAATATTGAGCGGGTTAATAGAATCAGTACTTGTAAAAGTCATGCAATGAAAAACAACCAAACATGCCTGGGAAAAACTAAAATGTGTCTATGAAGGAGCAACAAAATTCAATGAATCCAAAGTTTAGACCTACAAAGGACAATTTGAAAACTTAAAAATGAGAGAGGAAGAAAATATTGCTGAATATATTCAAAGAGTAGATGCAATTGTTAATGCTATTAGAGAAATTGGAGGAGAACTTAAAGAGAAAGACGTAGTCGAAAAAGTACTAAGAACCCTACCAAGGAAGTATGACTCAAAGGTATCCTCTCTAGAAGAATGAGATGATCTTAAATTGATGACAGTAGATGAACTACATGGGATATTTACTACCTATGAGATGAGAACATGACAAAATAGATAATCAAAGAAGGAAGCAGCCTTTAAATCTGTGTCCAAGATCCAATCGGAGGACCTAGATGATGAGGAAGCTATCTTCATCAAAAATCTTGAGAGAGGCACTAGAAAGTACAAAAGGAAGCTACCTTTGAAATTTTTAACTGTGGAAGGATTGGAAAATTTTCCAAAAGATGTCCTCGCCAAAAGAATATGAGAGTGATCATGAAGAACCTTGTTGTCATAAGAAATATCAAAAGAATAAGATCATATACAATAATAAGTTTTAGAAAAATAAGAAAAACCTTTACTCCAAATAAGAAAGTGAAGATGATGAAGTTATATTCATGGGTTTCAAAAGATAAATCTCTGGAGAATAAATAGAAGATGTGATAGATCTTGAAGCAAAACTTATAAATGCTCATGAAGAAATAGAGAAGTATAAAAATATGCACAAGAAATAAAAAACTCACAAGATGGAATTTGAGGAGAAAAACAAAGATGCGGAAATAATGATTGATAACTCAAAAAATCAGGTTCTAGAAATCAAAAGGACTGAAAACAATCTAGAAAAACAACTCAAAAAGAAAATACAAGAGTTTGAAAGGCTTGGACAAGACATTATGCACCTTAGAAAGAAACTGGATGAAGAATCTATCAAATCAAGGTATGGAAATAGATCAAGGACTTTAGATGAAATTTTAAGTGTCCAAATACCATCAAGCGATAAATATGGATTAGGATTTGACAAAGAAAAACCTGGATATTCTTTTGCACAAATCAAGATATAATAAAAGAAGTTATGTTGTTGTATTCATGAGCCAAATTAAAAGAGAAGAAAGTAAGAAATCTGCTTCTCCATTACAAAGAACATATATGATGCTTAAAATACCAGTGATAAGTAAACATCAGCAACTCTTTTTAGGAAATTGTTACACCTGTAACAATTTTGGACATATGACTAGAAATTGTAAACTAAAGACTCATGTGGAGAAAGTGATTACATCACATACTTCTGTCTATAAGAAAAATATTACCAGAAACAATCCAAAAGGAGGAAACTAAAATTCTTTTGCTCCTCTATAGAGTTATAGTACATAATTCTACAGATGTGGTAATCATGGACACATTTCTAGAAAATGTAAGCTAGTAACTCCTATGGATGAGACCTCAAAATTTCAAGACAAAGCGACAACTTGGAAAAGGAAGGGTTATGTGGAATGTTCATTAGCTCTATGTGCTACATAAAAAAAAATCTATGGCATATGGATAGTGGATGCTCAAAACACATAACATGTGACCCAACTAAGTTCCTAAGCCTAAGAAGGAACCAAAAGGGAAAGGTCACTTTTGTAGATAATATATCCTCTAAAATAATCAAGAATGGTATAGTGGTTATTAGAGATAAGATGAAAGCTAAAAATGTTCTACTTGTAGAAAATTTAAAACCTAATCTTTTGAGTGTGATTCAAACATGTGATAAGGACACATATGTATATTTGATTCTGAGAAGTGTGAAATCAGAAGAAAAGATTCAGGAAAACTTGTTGGAACTGTTGTGAGAACTCCAAGCAATGTGTATATTCTAGAAACTGAAGAAAATTTTTATATGAGCCAATTTGATGAAAGTTTGCTATGGAATAGAAGGACGGGGCACCTGAACTTCACAATCTTGTAAGAATTAGTCAGAGGAGAGTTGTAAGAAATCTACCAAAAATCATAAAACCACCAAATCATGTTGTAGTCATTGTCTTCATGGGAAGCAAACAAGAAAAAGCTTCAATGTGAAAGAACATACAACCACTAGTGGAAAATGAGATATTAGTGACCATGAGACCAAAAAATTTGGTCACCACAGTTTTTTTAAAGGGATAAATGACCAAAATTGATAATTGTAAGTGAGATAACTAAAAACGACCAAGATAAATGACCACTTTTGGTAATGGGATAAAAACCAACTATTACAAAGAAAACTTCCTATGGCTTGGGGTGTACCAAAATAGATAGAGAAACCGGAGAAATCAACCCCTTCCCCATATGCAAGAGAAACAAGACATCTAACACTAAAGGATATCGAAACATACCTTATTCTAGATGGTTGTAGTAGATCCCCGTTGAGATTTTTCCAATGCTGCTTGCGTTAGCTATTCACTTCTCAACAACAGTAAACAAGGAAATCATGCTATATGATATAGTGTTAGGCCTACTCTAGCATATATAATCAATGATACATAAGAAATTAAACACATCCATGGATTCAATATTCATTTAAATGCACATCATTAGACAAGAAAATATATTTCTATTAATAAATGAGAGATTACATAAGTGACAACCTCTGTTGGCACGTCTGCAAACTGGATAAACTGAGTCCTCCACCTGGGTCTCCACCACCTCAATCCTCCATCTCTTGATAGAAAGCTCACAAGAAAAGGAAATATTGTGAAGAACAAAAAGTGCTCCAAGGGACAAAGGGATGTAGACTCAAGTATAAGCAAGCTATGACAACAATGGACTATAGTTTTCTTGCTCTTCAATTCCTCTCTTTCAATGTATCCAACGGGTTGCTTATATAGTGCTTCAATGGGGTAATGGAAGGTCAAATATGAGTGATCTCGAGGCATATGGAAGGCCAAGAGACAAGTGAATTGGATCCACATAAAGGAAAACTCCAAAAATATTTGGCCTTTTGCACACATTCCGATGTACACGGGTTTAGGGGTAATATCCGCGTATATACACAAGAAAAGGGTTAAAAGTCACGTACAACAAATAATGAGTGATTTTAGGGATGATATTGGAAACACCAAAGGTACAAAAATAGTTCATGGCATCCAAAGAGTCTGCAGAGGGATAGGGAAGGCCATAAAAGTGTGATCAACAATATGTGGTAAAATCAGCTATAACAGATGCCCCCTAATGTGTGAGGTCAGAGGGGTAACACGATGGCAGGAATAAATTATAAATCCATCCCAGAAGTGGAGTGATGAAGAACTAGGTGGAAGAACCAATCATCCAATAGTATAATACAATAATCAAACTCTGCACATGACTGCAAATACATATAGCAGTCTCGGATACATAAGAGTACAATGGCCATGAATAGGCATGATATACAAACTATGACATGTGTGGTCATCGCCACGTAAAATATACAATAGATCAGAATCTTCATGATAAAGATATACAAAGGAAAAAGATCTCCATGAAAACTGAAGATATACCATGGATCAAGATCTCCATAATGGATAAAGATATCTGGCATATACTAGAATCAAGTCACGAGAGCTGAAATCTCATGAAAACAAGCACGATCAAGGAGGTAGCATAAAAGAAATGCCACCAATATGGAAATTGTTCTACACAAACCGATACGAGTACATTTCCTACTATGTGAATAANGATTACCGGTCATTGATGTATACCATTAACAGACGCGAGATCACCCACCGATAATGAAAATGGGAATCAAGGTACTAGAGTGCAATCTAACAAGTGTGAACAAATGTGTTGAGGTTGAACACTTGGAAGAATCCATCGGTCAGGGGACATTGATGTATTCCCAAAACTATCAATGGAAAGAGAACCAACCACTGATGACTGTAAGTCTCAAGGAACTCAAATGACTCTAGACTCCTATCCCAAAATAAATGATCTGAAGTCGATGGGATGGAATCCTCTGGAAGGAGGGAATTAAGGCATCCTCCATCAACCAACATGAGGTACTCAGTAATGTTGTTAATGTGGAAGGAATTGAACAAGATGTGCATGAAATAGTAATAGTACCGGGAATGAACAACATGCAAAGTCAACACAACTGAGGAATGGCTAACTCGGGCTTCAACTTCCTTCGAACAAGATCATAAAGGTGAATGTTGACTAAATGTAGGAAGCATAGACTCAATATACAAAACTAGGACATCTCTGCGATGCATGAGGCATCGATAGAGGCTCCATAGGGACTAGAAGCTTAACCAGTCGGTGGAGGTAAACTCCGAGATATGAGAACAGCTCCTAAAGTCAAACTACTAACCCAACCAATGGATGTGATATACAGTTCTCTATTCGAAGGCGACACGACTCGACTACTACCAAAGATAACATCTTTTCCTGTCCATATTTTTGTTTTGTTTTTTTTTTGTGGACATTTTCAGATATTTTGAAAATCTTGAAAAAGAATAAAAGTGCTTTATAGTTACACATCTAGGAGGAGATGAGTGTCAAAGGAAAAAAAACTAGTTCCAAGCAGTGGAACATACCTATGCTCAATGTAAGGAAACATGTGCAAGATAAAAACACTCGGGGGAAAGTCCCCTCCTGGTAAAACAAATGGGGAATCAAGCTACAAAAGATATATAGAATGACTCTGCTTGGATAGACATGAGACAAGCTTGGACTATATAGCTGATAATCAGAGTCAGGGACACCGACATAAGCCTCAAAAAGGAAAGAAAAACCCATGATAATGCAATTACAACTTGACATATAGAAGGGATTCTTGGGGAAAGAGCCAGCATAAAGGTCAAGAGGAGTATGAATATCTTACTCAAAGTCATGGTGGTACTATACAAGGGACTCCCGCACCCTAAAGGAAAAATGTCGGCATGGGAACCAAATGCAAAACATGATTTAACTAGGGTACCCATGTATGGTAAATCTCTACCATTCACAACATGTCACTTCTAAAAGCAGCAATAAGGTTGTGTGACAAGATGGAATGGGTTCATACCTAAGTTTTAAAATGAAATGGTCATAAGGTCATGCAAAATGCAAACGGATGTGAAACCTAACCTATATGCCAGTTTAGACATCATACTTGTAGTGGGCATGAACAGATCAAAGCCATGGTCAAATCACACTCAAAACGGACTCTTGCATCATCAAATTTGTTCAACCAATCCAAAATGGTCACAAACTATAGAAAGTGGGTAAAAATTTCAAAATTTTTCTATAAATAGTAAAAAATTTAAAAATTTTCATATTGTTTGAAATTTTTATCCAACATAGTGTATTTGAGCTTAGAACTTCAGAAGCGAATTCTGGGAGCATCGTCCAGGGGAATATCTCGTCGTTTGATCCAGGTAGATTCTCATGCCCTCCTCTTCCTATTTCATGCAATTTTTTTGAATTTTAATGGTCCAATTAATTTTTAAGCCATCCATAATTGTGTGTTTCATCCCACATAGAAATCAGGTTTTTTTCTGTGTATAGGGCTCGCCATACATGAAAAAAGAACCCAAACCCGCATACATACGTGACTATTTTGAGAACAGTTGCATATAGGGTCGCAAACAAGGTTTTCAAAGGAAATAACTTATCAAAACTCTGGTTTATTGTACAGGATGGTGTTAGAGTGGAGGGAAAGAGAGCATGGTGATGTGGAGGAGGCTGTGCAAGGTGATCTTATGGACCGACAAGCATTACGGGCATGTGGTTTATACAAGTTTTGGTGTCTTGGTAGCTTGAGGGCCAAACCAAGACTTCTCTAGTTGCTAGTGGATTACTGGGATCTAGAATCTGAGACATTTCAGATTGACGAGATGTCACTCAACATTGAGGTTGAGGACATATACTTTATCACTGGTTTGTCCCGATGAGGGGAGATGGTGAATCTTTGATCTCGTGGGCCAGGAGGCGGGTTGACTATTGATGAGTACATAGCTATGTACTACTTTTCATAGATGGAAAAGGTTGGGAGTCAAATCCTAACAAAATATATCCAGATTCTGGTACTGAAGGCCATACGTTTGGCATTAGGTAGGATTTTCGGGTTAGCTTCACTCCACCAGGCCTAGATGCCAATGATGTTCTATCCGGTGGAGTGTATGAGACCTATTGTGTATTACTGGAGAACGACGTTGTTGAGTAACATGAAACAATATCTCAGTGATTGTAAGATGGGTAGGGTGCAGAACTTTGGGTTTGAAATCATATTGAGCACGTTCTTCTTTGAGTGGGTACCAGGGCTAAGTCCTAGAGAGGACATTGTTCCACATGGAGTTCGGGATCCAACCCAACGATTTTGGGAAAATTTTATGCATAGAATGGGTGGAGGTAGGGTGGCTAACCCCTACCCAATAGACTTCTTTCCATGGTGGCGGAGACAGATCATTGCCATAGACGAATACCCCTATGCAGGGATAGACTTCTACGAAGATCCGGATAAGTCACTACCACCAGGAGCAGCTTATGGAGACATAGGTAAAAAATCCCAAACCACTTTTTAAGTTTTGAATTATTTAATTTTTTTGTGTTTTTTGATATATTGACTCAAAAGACATATATTTGGTGTGATGAAAAATAGTGACAATCTTTCATGTGTATGCAGATGTAGGACCACGGTGGCTAGAAGGCTTCCCTCATCATCAACGAAGGGGAAGAGGAGATGATATCATGGGTGTGGATGTGGAGCAGATGCTCCAAAGCATTCACACGAACTTCCCTTGCTTGACACATAGGGTACCCATGGCGCAAGTCGAGGACTTACCTGAGGCCATGCAGTGTCAGGTGGTTGGTGTACCATGAGCATGGGTTTGACTCTTTCGATGGCTAGGTAGAGCCGTAGTGCTATATCATGATTAGAACTCCCCTCCTGCTCAGGATTAGAGACCTGAGTGTATTCATTTTTGTATGACAGTGTATTATATTTTGGTGGCTTGGAAACCCCAATTTTGTATATGACACTAATGTATTATGACGTCACTTTTTGGATATTAATGAAAAACTTTTATGATGATCAATTTTATTTATATTTACATGTGTGTAAAATGTACGTTTGTGATATGCTTATGGTCTATGAAACAAATTCCAATCTAACACATAGTTAGCATATGAGTCAACAACTTGATCAAAAACTCTTGGAACATGAATGTATGTTATATTCTCAAATTGCCATTCTAGCAATCTCACACGTAAGAATCTTCATAATAATGTCAGATCCCTAATACAATACAAGCCATTAAGCTGTGAAATCACTAAATATGAATCAAGACGTACCTCAAGAGAATGAACACCATGTGAAATGGCATGATTCAATAACTCAATAATGACACTATATTCAACAACATTGTTCGAAGAAGACCGTAAACATACACCTCCTAAAGACAATACTTGACTCGTAGGAGCATAAATCACCCAAGCAACCAAAGCTAATTTTTGAGTGTGGAAGCTAGCACCATCAGTGAATCCTATGTAAATAGAAGACTCCATCAACATCTACCATAAGAAACAAAATCCAAACAACAAACTCGATCACCATAAGAAAACCTAACTATGCAATGCAAAAACTGTACAATAATATACAACAATCGGCCCTGGTTGAATATCATGCATATTATTTTTTGAGATAGAGCCCATTTCTAGGCTCTGGCAAGGCTGTCCCTTCATAATCAACCTGTTCATAAGTTCCTTTCTCTAAGACCCATTTAACCACATAAGGACCATGCCACATGGGGTTAAATTTTCCTTCCCCCAAGGGTTCCTTAGCTTGATCCCACAAAAGAACCAAGTCACCTTTATTAAATCTCCTTGGATGGACAGAATTATCATATTGGACCTTGACACGATGCTTGTTAACCTCTAGAGCCACTAAGGCATCTCAGGGTTGCTCATCAAGCTACTCCAAGTGGACCAAACATTCTTCCAATGCAGAAGTGTCTGGTAAAATCTCTTCAACTAGCTTCAGAGAAGGGATTTCGCATTCAACCGGTAAAATTGACTCCACCCCATGCACAAGCTGATATGGAGAGAAATCAGTGGCAGTCTTAACCACGGTTCTATAGGCCCACAAAGTAGTATACAACATAATATGCCAATTGGTCTTGCTTTGTGTGATGGTTCACTGGAGAATAGACTTAAGTGATTTATTCACTGCTTCAACCTATCGATTCGCCTGAGGGTAATAAGAAGGTGAATTTTCTTTCTTATACCCTAACTTGGAATCCAACTCTTCCATCATTTTATTCTAAACGTTCCTACCATGGTCAGTGAAAAGCTCTTTCAGAATGCCAAACTGGGTGATAATATGGTTGAACACGAAATGCGCAGCTGCCTCACCATCAGATTTAATTATGGGCATAGCCTCTGCCCATTTTGGGAAATAATCGATAGCCACTATAATGTGATGATTCCTCCCAGTCAAATTTCGGTTGCAATCCATAAAATTAAGCACCCAGTTGGTGAAGGGACCATCAGTGACAATAGGATGTAACGGGGTTGGATGCGAGCGCATATTGCGTGCAAACACCTAGAAAGGGTGGCACTTCTTGACCACATTAATGCAATATTTGAATATGGATGACCAAAAATATCTCGCTCTCAATATTTTTTGGGCTGTATAAATCCCAGATAAATGACCACCACATGCCCCTCCGTGAAAATCATTCAGCACAACCTCCGCCCCATCATGGGATAAACAACGATGCAAAATGGAATCTACCCCATGGAGGTACAAACTATTATCCACTATAAGGTAGTTATTAGCTACATGACATAATCTATGTCGCTCATCTCATGAAAGGTGAGTAGGGACCTTCAATGTTTGCAAATATATGATGATATCCCCATACCATGGGTCCAAAGTTGAGATAAGGAAAATATGCTCATCGAGAAATGTATCCTCATAAACTTCCTCCTCCTCCAAACTTGGAAAATCAGATGTGAGCTTCGCAAAGATCGAATATTTCTTTGATTTCACTGAAACGAACTCAAGATCAAACTCTTGCAAAATGACAATCCATTTATTGTATTTTCCCCCAATCATCCTTCTAGTGAGGACAAACTGAAATGGATTGATATGAGCTATGACCAAGGTTTGGAAAAGGAGAATGTAGTGTCTCAAATTCTGAACCACATGAATGGTAGCCAAGGCTAGCTTCTCCACATGGGAATAGCAAAGTTCTACATCTATAAGGTTTTGGCTCAAATAATATATGACATGCTCATGGAGCTCCTCATCCTCCTGAACCAAAACCATACCAACCATCTCCATGGATGCGACCACATAAATTGAGAAATAACGGCTATAGTTGGTTGGAATAAGCATGGGGACCATTGCTAAGGCTCGCTTAGGAGCATCAAAGGACTCCTGGGCTCGCTCATCCTAGTAAAAAGGAATGTCCTTCTTTAAAAGACGCATAAAGCCTTTAGTCAAATTGGAAAAATTAACCACAAATCTCCGCAAGAAGTTTGCCATGCCTTGCAAACACTGAATATGTCTAAAATTACATGGGGGAGACAATTGAAGTATTGCCTCAACCTTTAAGGGATCGACACTTATACCCTCCTTGGACACGATGGATCCTAGGAAGCGACCAACAACCATGCAAAAGATGCACTTATGAGGATTTAAACGAACCTGGTAATGATGTCATCTTTCGAATACTAATCTCAAATGATATGGATGACACACTCTTAGATGAGAGTGAGCAGCAATATCATCCAAATATACTTCGATAATAGTTTTGAGATCGTGAAAAATTAAAGTCATAGCTCACTGAAATGTAGCTCCGGTGTTTTTAAGGCTGAAAGGCATCTTTTGATATGCAAAAATTCCCCAAGGAAAGATAAATGTGGTTTGATGTTGATTCTTGCACTTAATCTGAATTTGATTATATCCAGAAAAACCATCCATAAAGGAAAATATCTCACTCCCGGCACACATCCAAAATATGATCAATAAATGGTGTGGGGAAATTATCCTTAGGACATGCGCGATTTATTTCAAGGAAATTAGTGCATATACGAATCACTCCCTACTTATTATCTACCAAAATGAGATTTGAAACCCACTCCATTAAGGGAATGGGATAGATAAAACCAACTTTCAAATTTTTTCTATCTCAGCCTTAATGGTGGGTGATTTTCTAGGATTCACCGCACGCAAACATTGTCGAACCAACTTCGCATCCGGATAGGTTTTAATATCATGTTTCAAAATACGAGGGTCGATACCTGGCATCTCGTCATATGATCATGCAAATATTTCATGAAAATCTTTAAACAGTGCAGTATACTCCTTGATATCATCAGGGGAACAATCTGCCCCAATGTAGACGTTCTCAACCTTGGCAGGATCGCCAAAAATATTGATAGGAATAGTTGGTGATACATTATCCATGTTTCCATCATCCAATAAGACCACTAGAGCTTAATGGAACCACATGGCTATCAATATTCTCACTAAGAATCTCCCTAAAGTCATCACACTCCATACAATCAAGCTTAGGAAGAAAATATGATCGATGATGCAATTCCTCCCAAGGTTTCTCAACTCTCGACATGGCCTCAAGGATAGCTTCATCCAATGAGGAAACATCATTGAGGAAATCATGTGAGTGATTTGACTCTATTGCCCATGCCGACATCACATACGGGTCCTCCTCCTTTGTTTGCGAAGAGGAAAGACTAGGCTCCACAACCTGATCAAGATTTGCTTGATAAGCCACCATCATTGTAGGCAATGACATGTCGGTCTCAGTGGGCACACTCGAAGTAATCAATGAAGGAAGGATCCAAGGATATTCCATATGGGTAGTGCGAAAAGACACTAAATTCAACGAGGATGAAGCCCCACAAAAACTAGACCCCTTCATAAAAATGGCCGTAGGATAATTAAATTTTCCCATAAGATAAGGATACATACCTACACCCATACTCCCAGTTGTTGGCTAAGAATGATTGATAATCGGGATAGAAGCACCTGATGATGCATTGACACTTGGATTTTGGAATGAATTTTTATCAATCGTAAAAATATTCCCATTAAACATAAAGCGTATCACTCAAAAGAGGGAAGAAGCTACAGCTTGCATACTATACATCCAATTTCGACCCAGCAAAATATTATAGTCAATGGGTGCATCAACCACCTCAACCTCGATCGCAACAGTCTTCCCTCCCAATTGGAATTTTAAGGAAGGAAGAAAACCGTGCGACCGAAATGATCCACCATCAAAAGCTGTCAACATATTAGGGTATTGATACAACTCATGAGAACCTAAGCCCTTCCAATAAGACAAATACATCATGGAAGTGGCATCGCCTGAATCAATGGCAATGCACTTGACAGTGTTGTTAAGACATTTTACATGAATCAAAAGAGACACGTAGTAAGGAAAGCAAGGCTGTACCCCCATGGTTTCAAATTTGATCATAGTGGAAGAGTTATCATCATTGATCCCAAGAATATATAACAAAGCTTTCCTCTACGTGGGACAACTCTGAAGCACTTCTAACGCGGACATCGCACAAGGAGTCTCTCCCAAATCCTTGAAAAATGAATAGTTCTGGGAGGCTCAGGCATTAGGATTGTGCCCTAAATGATTTAAGACTCCCTTAGGAATGTGAGGTGGAGCTTCAGGTTTATCCATAAGCTTTTCAATTCAAAAAGGGCTCTCGGGTGGGGAAGGTTCTTTCCCAAGGTCTAGTTGTGACGAACCATAGTCTTTCATATGGGTCACAACCTTAGCAGCACTCATCAGGTTGATACATTCATTACCACTAGTGTCCTCCGACAGGTTTTGATTTCCACCTGATGCACAACTAGGATAAATGGTACTCGAGTTCATATTTTTATTGTTGGGTAAAGGATTAGTTAACACATCTAGGCCCTGTGTTATGAACCTTGAGGAATCTTCCATATGAGGGCACAAGTGAGTGAGATGGTCCTCCTTAAACAATTTGCAATGAAACTTCACCTTACATTTAGACTGCTTGTCCCCCCTGCATTAGCATTCTTGTCATTATTATTAGCATTTTCATTCATGTTCCCACCCTTACGATTATTTTTTCCTTTTTTCTTATTCCTTCTAGGCTGCTGGTTGCCTTTCGGGTTCAAAGTTTGCACAAAAACTACATTCCTCGATTGGGTAGGTTGAGATGAAGTTGTATCTTGTCTTGATGCAGACTGGTTAATTAACAATTGGCTCACTTGTTTCACAACCAAGTCCACAGGTTTGGTACTTGTACAACCCACACTACCATCGGCATGTGGCCCAGGCTTGACCTTGGGGTTGAAATTGGATCTAGGAGCATTGGGTATAATCTCATACAAAAGTTTAGATTGATCATAGATCAAATCCAATTCTTGTGCCCTAAAAATAGCATGTTCCTCGTTTTGTACTCCGGATGTTGAAACATTCTTCGCTATGTAAGATAATAAAGACTTGAGGAACCACTCAAAATAAACTCTATTGGTATAAAAGCTTTAATTAACCATTTCCATCTATGCCACTCTTGAATATGATCCAAAATGTGTGTGGCTTTATCTTGCTAGAAGGTCAAAAGGAGTTCGGAATAGACGTCGTAACATATGGGTAGCTGGAAATGATTAAGGAAAGTCAACGCAAGATCATCAAATGTAACATAAGCCCCCTCGGTAACTCTATATACCATTTCATTGTAGGACCTATTAGGGTGCGTTGAAATATCCTAAAACGAATGGACTCATCATGTAAGGAATTGGAAGAGCACCAAAGGTGGAAAGTGGTGACATGATCACTAGGATCTTCACTAGCCTTACCTTTGAACTTGGGAATGTCTGAAGGAATCTTGTTAGGGACAGCTGACCATGCCGGGTTATGAGACACAAGATCGTTCATCAATATCAACAAGTCAAGAAAGTTCAAAGTTGCAAGGAACATGTGAAGGAATGCAAGTGGTGTTCCCAATGTTTGAAGACAAAGGAACATGTGAAGGAATGTAAGTGGTGTTCCCAATGTTCACTCGTCTCGGTTCTGGTATCTGCATAGGATTACTGACACTAGGTCTAGGATGAAAATTTGAAGTTTCCTCCACCACAGGGATGGAGGGTGCAATGTGACTAGTGCACCCAAATCTCTCCACATGGAAAGGGATGGGAGTCCCCCCAGGCGTAGTGTTAGGATCAACGTCTGACTCAATATAATGTGCCGGGTACAGGGATATCAGACATGCCATATCTAACATGAATAGTGCTTATGGGTTCATAGTGAGTCTCGTCGTCTAGAAACTGATACCGGCAACCTGTGAATGAGGGATCATAACCAGATCATGAAGGTTGTTCATGTGAAGCATCATATGTGCTAATAGGATCTTCCTTCCCAACCTCATGAGGCAGAGAAGGCATCTATGGAATCTCATCCTCATGATCTCCCATGTTTTGTGAATCAAAGTGAGAAGTAGTATGCCTGGACTGTCTGGTCCTCTCTCCCAAAGGAGGAGGAGATGTGGAAGGTGGAAGTTCTACTAAATGATGAGAACGGTGGGGTGTTGTGCCCAAATACACAATGACTCAAAAAATAAAAAGAATCGATCTAATTACGCAAACCCTAGGAAAACTATCGTGCACAGAGCATACACCTATCAAATGTAAATCCAAATCACAAGTAAACAAGGGTAGGATATGTGAGCTCCCGAATGAATCAGGTATGTCTCACCTAAGAGAGGCTTGAGACTCCCATACACAACAAGTGTAGGTTCATAACCAATTATAGTGGCCCTCAGCTTCAACGCATATAGCGACTGTGCTGTCTGGCCCCTACTTGGCTAGGACACCTGTAGAATAACCTTTGCAAATACCCCCTCGATAACCTAGGCAAGGCAACTAAGGTCACCTTGATATAATCAATGCTCAGAAAGACATTCACAGGAGGGATTGATCGTATGGGTAGGGTAGGAAAGCCCGAAACTCTCGAAAGAGCCCCCAGATACGAATACAATCCTGGAAATATCTCTGGTGGTATTCAGTTACAACCAGGGGTCATCCCAATCATAACCACTCACATTTCCTTGTGTTTAACTCTCTTGTAAGAGGAGGATCCTGATAACACTAATTAGATAAAGTATTTCTCACTCTCACTTGGATAGACACCTAAATGTTTTGTTTAGTGGTCTTGGAGAATTCACTTACAATGAACTATTCCAAGACCCTAAAACCTAGTCTTGTTGGTGCACCCTAAAAAAGAAAAGAGTGTAATTCATTTTATTATGCATTTATTTTAATTGGATTTATTACTCAAATGGTAAATGGTCATGCAACTAATGATGTTATGACGCAACAAGAAGTAAAATGCACACCTAACAATCAATGCAAATGCACCATGTCGAATGAAAAACAGGGTATGCTACTATGTGAAGTGCAAAATTTTTCCTTCAAATGTATATGCAATCATTTCCTATATGAAAATTTGACTAATATTCACCAAGCAAACCTAATGCAAGTACCATGCTAAATGCAAAATGCAAACAATGCATAACAATGCAAAAAAGCAAAATGTTTTTGTATTTTTGAATTAAATGAGATAAAAAGAAAAAGTATGACTCTAGAACCCTTAGACTCTACAAGCACTCACAAATAGAAGCCAAGCAAAGTACCAAGGTAAAAGAGACCCAATGCACTAATCCCAAAAGAAAAGATAGAAAATGAAATGACAAGAACATTTTTCAAAAATTAACTCAAAAAGAGTCTCTGGTCAGAAACAAAGGGGAGATACAGACTCCAGAAGCAACAAAGAAGACTCAACAATCACCCAAACTCACCCAGAAACAAAAAATATTCCCAAAAAAGTAAACAATCAAGGCATATGTGATTGTTCTCAGTAAACCTGCGTACATATGCAATTTTTCTAGGAAAACCCGCGTGCATACAAGACCGTGAAAGTAAAACCCGTGTATAGGAAGAAAAAGATAGAAAAAATAAGGTAAATGGAAAAACTGAGACAAAATTTACTTCTCCAGGTTACTATTGGGTAATCATGCCCCCAGACCCGACATAGAAACAAACAAATCAAAACAATAAAAGTACATTAAATGCCGAAAACCCCCAAATAAAAACAACTATGAACATCCCCAGCGGAGTCGCCAATTCTGTTACGGAGAAAACTTGCTATGGCTTGGGGTGTACCACAACAGACAAAGAAACCACAGAAATCAATCCCTTCCCCATATGCAAGAGAAATACGACATATAACACTAAATTATCTCGAAACATAACTTATTCCAGACGGTTGTAGTAGATCCCTATTGAGTTTTTTCCAATCCCACTTGCATTAGCAATTCACTTCTCAACAACAGTAAACAAGGAAAGCATGCTATATGATATAGCGTCAGGCCTACTCTACCGTATATAATCAATGATACATAAGCAATTAAACACATCCATGGATTCAATATTCATTTAAATGCACATCATTGGACTGAAAAGATATTTCTATTAATAAATCAGAGATTATATAAGTGACATCCTCTGTCGGCACGTCTACGAACTGGAGAAATTGAGTCCTCCACTTGGGCCTCCACCACCTCAATCCTCCATCTCTCAATAGCAAGCTCACAAGAAAGGGAAATATTGGGAAGAACACAAAGTGCTCCAAGGGACAAAGGGATGCAGACTCAAGTATAAGCAAGCTACGACAACAATGGACTATAGTTTTCTTGCTCTTCAATTCCTCTCTTTTAATGTATCCAAAGGGTTCCTTACCTAGTGCTTCAATGGGGTAATGGAAGGTCAAATCCGAGTGATCTCGAGGCATATGAAAGGCCAAGAGACAAGTGACTCAGATCCACATCAAGAAAAACTCCAAAAATATTTGGCCTTTTGCACACATCTTGATGCACGCAGGTTTAGGGGTAATATCCACGTATATATGCGAGAAAGGGGTTAAAAGTCACATACAAAAAATAATGAGTGGTTTTAGGGATGATCTTGGAAACATCAAAGGTACAAAAATATTCCATGGGGTCCAAAGAGTCTGCAGAGGGACAGGGAAGGCCATAAAAGTGTGATCAACCATGTGTGGTAAAATCAGCTATAACACCAACTAAAAATGACCAAGATAAATGACCAAATTTGATCATGGGATATCTAGACTACGAATGACCAGATTACAATTGGTCATTTTTAGTCGTGTCACTCTGGTAATGGAAAAAATTACAAATTTGACAATGAATTTGTACATTTTACTAAATTCTAACAGTGCAGATGGATTGAATCCATCTGCATTGTTAGAATTTAGTACCCATGTGTTACAGCTCAGCTAGTAACACCAAATTAGCTATCGTCACGATGTTCTAACACATGTCCTAGGACTTCTAGACTAGATTATCATCATTAAGTTGTATCCTTATCCTATTCATATTAATTTGATACATGTATTCTTGCTTTTATTTCCATTTAAATTGATTTGGGAAGGTGAATGGGACACTAATTTTAGGCTCTTGAAGGTTATCCAACCTAATGGTTCATTGAGTGGTCATATATAATCCTCCAATGATATTTTTCCCTACATGCAGAATAAAAACCATATAGAATCCATAGGTCACGCCTATCCTCTACACCTGATAAGTGATTGAGTCTAGCTCCGAACACTTTCCTTTTCGATTAAGCTCCCTCCCTGTTGCTCTTGAGCATCGAATACTAAGCAATCGTGCATATCCATCTACCCACAGTAGTAAAATCCCAAATTAGCATGAGAGAAAGAATAAAGAAAGAAGTAAACCTCGAATGTATTTCGACTACATTTCTACTTTTTCATTGTTTGTGCCTAGAGGCTATGGTTGAGGCAGATGGGTTGTTTCTCGCATCTCCATCCCCCCAACTCCCACCTTTATTTTATTTTTTTAAATAAAAAATCTGAGTTACTCTGGGTGGAATGAAGCTCGTGGATAGTTATAAAATAACTCATTCATATTGTAAATCATTGGAAGTTCTATTTTTCCATGATTTTAGTGCATTTTTCTATGATTATGATGAGATTGTTTGCATTTATGTTTTTTTTTAAATAATTTATTCAGAAATTTGGTTTCGATTATTTTTATTTCAATTTCCAAATAAAAGTTAGACAAAAAATTAATTAAAAAAAAAACTTAAACGTGCAAATTTCCCATAGCTTAACAGAAATGCAAATTTCTCGTAACTTCACATAAAAAAATTATTGAACAAATTCTTTTTAAATTATCCTAAAAGTCAGAAATGCAAATTTCTTATAACTTCACACAAAACATTTCTTGAACAAAATGTTTTTTCAATTATCCTAAAAGTCTTTTCATTTTATAATTTCAAAAAAGTATAATTTTATTAGAATATTAGTTGATGACAATTTATGATCAAATGAAACTACTCTTGTGAAGGGTATGTGCAGAGCTAATATCACTATGCTACCAAAAAAAACATAAACACACAAACACAATGGAACCACCCACCAATCTGGTGGATAATTGCCAAAATTTTCAATCTTGAGATCATCTTGCATCTGTATCAGTATTATGGGGAAATATTAGGGGTATAGAGCAAGGAAGCCTCTTTTGATATGCTAAAGGGGATGACCTTCTCCATAAACATTTTGAGGGATGGCGTTGCACCTTTGTTAGAGGCAATCAAGAAAAAGCTCGCGGTATTCATGGGAAGCTACATGGATGATGTTTTACTGGTGGGTTTATGGTTTCATTCCTTGCTTGTATAATTTTGTTCTATTGCTATCAATTTTTATGCTTGTGCAATGTGCAGGTTTAAGGCTTGGTTTAAATATATTATCCACTTCTAGATATAGGCAATTGTCATTGAATTCGATTAAATGGGTTTAATTTTGGTGGGGTTTGATGCACTTTGAAGGAGAATTTGTTCTGTTTTAGAAGCTTCTCAAGATATTGCATGAAATTATGAACACCGCAATAAATTTACCCTAGCCTTTATCTTTAGGTGTGAAAGGCACCACTAAAGGACCTGTTCAAATAGGGAACTAACTAGAAATGTGAAAACATGGCCGTTGTTCGCAAGTACCATGTATTGCATTCCTATTATCCTCTTGGATCTCTAGATTCCATAGTGAATGCACTTTAGCCTACATTGGCCATAGAAGCCATGGGAACAGGGACTTATACCCTCAACATCACAAGGTTCAATGGTTCAGTAGCAATGGTTACATGTATTTTTCAAGCTTCTATAATGCAGACAATTTTTTATCAAAAACCCCTTGCGATATTTGCAATTCCCAAGGTTCTCCTTCCTCAGGAAATGTTTGGAAAACAATCTCCTGTTCAATCCCCTAACAAGTCTACATCTCCCTGGGTACTGGTTCCTTCCCCTTCTCCAAAAGCATCTCCTCTCATTGCAATTCCTCCAATCCCACCTAATGTTGTTCCTAACCATCCATCATCATATGTACCTCCTTTCGTTGCTGCTCTATCATCATGTTCTCCTTCCATTGGTGATATCATGTGGAAACACATTTGCTATCTCCCTCACAGCATGAAAAAAAAAGTAGGGCATCGACTCGTTTGATTGCAGGTCAGTTGATTTTAGGCATCCAATGTATTTGTATTATCTATACTAGCTATCCATTTTTGCAGAGACGATTTTTTCCTTAGCGTGAAAGGAGATTTGAAGCAGACATAAAAATTGAATTTTGTTCAACGTGGATCAGAGGAGCATTCGATCTGTTATGAAAGTATCCCCTTCCAAATAAAATTTAGGTATCAGATCCACTTGAGAATAAGTTCATTCTACCCTCCATAAAAAGGGCCTAAATAAAGGTTTTTCCCTTTTCAGAGGCAGTTTATCTAAACATATAAGATGCAAGAACGATTCTCCCATTTCTAGTGGCATTTTGATATCAAAGAGTGCTTTTCATTTTGTGAATGACAAGTAGGTTGGGGATGGCACTTAATGTTGTTGAAGTGCATGCTCGATTTCTTCCTCTGCTCTGGCTCATTCAGTGCCAAAACCTCATTGTTAAAGCATATTGTATAAATAATTATATGGAAGGAAACATTATTTTGATTCATTTGGAGTGTACTAAAATTGAAATAATATTTCAATCTTGTCTCTTTATTTTTTATTTTTTTTTATTTTTTATTTTTGACTGGGGGAATCGACAAATGGGACGAGATGGTACTCGCGTGACACGGGGTCCAGGGATCCAATCCCGCTACCACTATAACCATAGGTGCAACCACAGGGCTCGAACCATGGCACACGGGTATTTTTGGGGGATATTTGAACACGAGACATTCCATTTACAAACAATTCCACTTTACCATTTGCTCTGCCCCCCCACGGGTAATCCTATCTCTTTATTTTGTTATCAAGGTAAAAATTTATTTTCCATTATTTATGTTCTTCTCCATCTTTAACTGATTTTGGGTTGAAAACTTACATAAGCATCAGAAATGGAGTAATGCTTTATCATGTCATATCAGGTGAATTTGTAAATACTTCTATGAATATTTCTTTTACAGAACATATCCCGTTCACTACTTGCCTTGTAAAGTAGAAAAATAAGGCTCTTAAAGGATGTATACCTTCAACAACCTTCACAATGGAGGTTTCTTTATTTTTCCTTTTAAGAAGTGTGTCTTTATATTATGCTCAGTTCAAACACTTTTGTATTCATGCATATGGTATCTTCAATAGTAGCCATTCCATACGTAGGTCTCAACCATCAATATGAATATGCATTCCATACATAGGCCTTAGCCTTCAATATTAATTTCAAATATAAATATAATGGACGTTTGGGAATACCTTAGGCTTGTATTTTATTTATCCCATTTTTTTTCTAGAATCAATAACTTAGCAATAATACATAAGATATTATTTTGCATGGCTCTTTCCATTTCATCAAAATGCCTAGGTCCAATCCAACAAGATTTGAGAATAGAACCCATTAAAGTCTTCTTTGTGAATTCCCTTCTTTCATGATACACATCAGCATGCCTTCATTTCTTTTATTGTAAGGATTGCACCACTTATGAGAATGAAAAACATGCATATTCCTAGGGTTTGAGCTTTAGCTATTTGGATATGTGATTTTGTGGATAGAGTAGTAAATGATACTCTTATATATCTTCAAGCCTATGTTAGAACACTTTGGTTGTGTTTAATTGTTAAAATCTTATAGTTTTAACTGATACTGCAATTTTGAATTCCCTGGAGTGTGATATGTTAGGAGAATAAACCTACAAAACTTAGTTTTGTTCTAGAAAGAATATATTAATGCCATTAGAGATTAGCCTCATTGGTGATAGAATGTCATGTAGTATTGCTCACCCCAATGTTTTTGAAGGATTTTGAAAGGATGGATTTTTTGCATAATCAATGGTTTTAGTGACCAAGATTTTGGTTTCTACATTTCCAATCAAATGATAAAACTAGTTTTATATTTATCAACGTGTGTGTGATAAACATAAAACTTCCACTATGGTTTCTTCCTGCCAAATTTTATAGGAAGCCATGCAAAGATTCCCATCATTTTTTGGTTTTACTTAACCTGAACTTGAGGCTATGGGATTTGGAGGTTATATTTCAGTTTATGGATCTGTAATACACTGGTTGGATGCCAGTGTTGAAGTCTAGAATCTAATGGTAAATGTTGTTGATTGTCAAATCCAATTCTGACATCTCTGCCTGGCTACGTTCTAATTGAACACGTCAATGTTTTGTTGCCCAGGGTATAATCGAAACTGCCTTATTGGAATCAAAACATCTACAACTTTGCCTCTGGTGAAGTGGTTAAAGATAAATTATCAAATCCACGAGAATCAATCACAATCCATATGGCATTAAAAATATAACCATTGGTGGGCTAAACAGGGTAACACAATTGCAATCTCCTATAGGAAACCACCCCACCAACATGAAAGTGTAGTGTGCAAATTGATCATTTTGATTGGGTTCATTTCATTATAGTTATCTGTTGGGGCGCATACCCCATATTGGGTAACTCCACGGTTAGTTAGGAAATTTGTAAGCGGAGCTATGGGTCAAAATAGTCTTAGGGGTGTCAGGGTAAGTCAAAACCCTCTCTTTTTGTAATAAACCCATGGTTTAAATTCAGGGTTTAGGGTTTTTGTGGGTGCCCATGGTTTAAGATCATGGTTTTTGTAAAACTGCGCAGTATAAATAAGCACTTATGTAAAATGGATAGGTTAGGATTTTTGATGTATGGAAAGATAAGGCAAGTAAGGTTGGTTTTGTAAGGAAAGGACAAGTCCTAGCTGTGTGCGTGGACGACCTCTGCAGCTGTGTGCGCAGAGGGTTTTTGTG
>LPNX010644411.1:418821-527020 GCA_001517045.1 Pseudotsuga menziesii | reverse complement strand
CAAGTGTCACAAATCCAACTGGAAGAATCCATCAAGCAAAACAAAACTTCCGCCGCACGCCTACAAGAGATCGAGCAACAGAAGAAAGAGGCTGAGCAAACAATAAATACGCTACTGCAAGCGTTGGATGAGGCATGTCGGAGTCTGTCTGACTCCGACATACAGGAAACAGAGGAACCAAAGCAGAAGATTGCTAAGATGAAAAACTATGCCCAGCAGTCCCATAGCGAATTGGAACGGATGAAGATAGAATATCAGCAACAGATTGCAGAAATTCAACTGCGCATTCCCCCCGAGACTCCTCCAGAGGTCCGAGAACAGCGCCAGCAGGATATCAAGGCTTCAGCAACAAAAATATCAGACAACATGGCTAGTGTCACAAAACTAATGGAAGACAGCATAGAAGCCTGGGCAAATCTACAGGATCATCCCGATGTAGGGAAGATTCAGGAAACCATCAAGTTGCGCCAGGATGAGCTCGATGCAGTCCGAATAGAAATCAAGACGCTGCCACCCATGTAGAAGATGGCTAAAGTAAAACGCAGCAAGGAACTTCAACAGGAAATCGAGTCTTGCAGGACGAAGGTGACAATGCTGGAAAGTGCGCTACAGCCCCTGGTTGATGAAGCCTTAGAGTTAACCAATGCTGTCGAAAGCCAGCTCACAATTTTGAAGACATATGACAATTTTGCGCAGGAAAAGGCTGATACAGACTCTTCTTCAGTATTACAGGAGATGGTGGAAAAGGAGAAATCCACTGATGAAATACTGCATAATCTCACCAGTCGTTTCCAGACCCTCGCACAGAAGATTCGGCCACCAGAGAAGATGCAGAGTGTCCCGGGACGGGCCACTAGTGAGTCTTAGGGGCCTGTTGGGGCGCATACCCCATATTGGGTAACTCCGCGGTTAGTTAGGAAATTTGTAAGCGGAGCTATGGGTCAAAATAGTCTTAGGGGTGTCAGGGTAAGTCAAAACCCTCTCTTTTTGTAATAAACCCATGGTTTAAATTCAGGGTTTAGGGTTTTTGTGGGTGCCCATGGTTTAAGATCATGGTTTTTGTAAAACTACGCAGTATAAATAAGCGCTTATGTAAAATGGATAGGTTAGGCTTTTTGATGTACGGAAAGATAAGGAAAGTAAGGTTGGTTTTGTAAGGAAAGGACAAGTCCCAGCTGTGTGCGTGGACAACCTCTGCAGCTGTGTGCGCAGAGGGTTTTTGTGAGGAAGAAAGAAAGATCTACAGCTGTGTGCGCAGAAGCCTACTGCTGTGTGCACGGCTGTTAAGAGCTGAAGGAATCTGCAGCTGAGTGCGCAGATAAACTGTGGTTTTGAGGAAAGAGGAATAAAACGCAGTTTGTGGACATAGCCCCTACACTGGGGGTGAACCACATTATATGTGGTGTTGTGGTTTTGTTGTGTTGTTTCTGTTTCTGTCATTTTCATGCATTAAACTGAATATATCTGATAATATAAGATCTCTGCTAATACTAAGCTTCGCTGTGGATTCCCTGTAGTGGGTTATGCAAGTTTGGTTTGTTTATTATGCTGTGAAGTCATATGTGAATGAATGATAAGTTAACAGGAATTTGAATAATAATTGTTTAGAAAGGCTAAGGTACAGTAATCCCCCTCTCTGCATGCAGAAACCTGATTCTGCGGCACCCCATTGCTGTTTCGGGTGAGACTGCAACCTGCGTGCAGGTTGTTGCCGAAAGGGCCAACACAGTGGGTCTTTTGTTGGTGCGACGTATAAAGCGTTAACCCGGGTCTGCCCAAGTGCCCAACATTATCCAATGATTGATTCCATCAATGTTTTAAAATCTAATTTATTTGTGGTTTGTTTTGGATGTGAACATAGATCACAAATATAGTTTGAATATTCAAATGTTTGTCACCGGGCATGAGACAAAACGATCACCCTTTAGATTCAAGGGCTACCATTCATTCCATATTTTTTAATCCTGTCTTGTCATAGAATTCAAAGGTCACAATTCATTTCATAATTTTTAATCCTGTCGTGTCATAGATTTTAGGAACATCTGATATTTCAAATGAAAAAGTTAAACTAATGTCAAGACTCCATTTCACTCTCTTATTCTTATTGGCCAATCTAGAAACCAAGCTGAATGGAAGAAAATTTTATGGAAATATCTCCTGCCAAAGGAGAATGTTGTGAATTTGAGCATGTAGCTTATGGAGCATTCATTTCAGCTAAAACTTTAAATAGATGGGGTCAAATGGTCCTTTTATTTATCCCATCTGTACTAATGCATAAGACTATTGATTATTTTGTTTGGGCCTGTCCTTGGAAAACTACATCGGTTGCATATATTCTTCGAATTTGGTATTGATGATGTTGATTCTGGCTTAAATAAAATTCAATGGAAAATTGGTGATTTTATCTTTTCTTAAGCATTGCATATTTCTGAATTGACTAATCATGCCAACTAAAGAGTCTTTTTCTTTTATAAATTCACTTAGTCCTTTATTTGATAGTTATTTTACAAGTTGGGAGCATGGCTTTCTTTCAGAAAACAATTATGCTTCCCTTCTCAAATCTGGGAAAAGAAAGAAGTATGGTCTCCAAAGAAAACAAGTACAATGATATAGATGCAATGCTTAGCTAGGTTTTGGCCACAAAATTATCCTGAGCTTATTTCCTAATGATGACATTTGTTTTCCTCTACACTTTTCAGTTCCTATAGTGATATGCAAATTTTCATCAACCATACATAGTGATATAACCAAAATATTTAGCTAGGGTTTAGCCACAAAATTTTTCCAAGCTGATATGATGGCATTGCCTCACCTCTACCATTTTCTGTTTCACACTAATATTTAGACAAGTTCTCATTGGAAAATTTAATCCTTTCCCTTATTGTTATTAGTGTCCCATCCCTAATAACGGTTCTCTACAAAAGCACAAGGGACGATTTTACCAATGTCTTGTTTACTCTTTATTTGTGGTTTTTCAATTACCACGCTACTGTGGTGGCATGCTAAAACATTTATGTTGTTGCAGTGCCATATCAGAAACACATTGTTGTACATTTGGATGGTAATTTTTTTTGGGACATTGTCCAAATTCTTTATGTGATGTTTATAATAATGGTAAATTCTTATTATTATTACAGTGGTATAGTGATTGTAAATTCTTATTATTACAGTGGTATATTTTATTATTGAGATTTCCTTTCAAGCAGCAAGGGTCATAGATATCGGCAAACCTTGTTGTATTCATGATCTTACATTGTCTTAATGACTTTTCCATAGACATTTAATGTGGTGTTCTCAGTTTCTTAGATGCTAACATTTTGGCATCCAAGTATGCCATAGAAAGATGTTAGCCTGCACATTTTATGCGTACAAGTGTCATGTTCAAATCTATTGTAGAAAAGATTTCTCATTGTCTTTTTTCTATCAACATTTAATGTGGTGTTGTGTTTGTTGTCAACATTTAATGTGGTTGTGGGGCGTTTAAATGTAGTCTGTTTCTCCTCCAAGTATCTTATGGAAATTAGCTAGATTACACATTCTGTGCCAATAGGTGTTATGTTCAAATTTCTATACACTAATTTATATTCAACTATCTCAAATGTGCTATCTAAGTTCTTTCCCAATTACGTTGATCCTTTAACCTAATGTATAGTAATTCAACTATTCCACATGTGATATCCAAGTTCTTTCTCAATTGAGTTGGTCCTCTAACCTAATGTATAATTCATTGGGATATTCAACTATCTTAAATGCAATATCCAAGTTCTTTCCCATTATCCAAGTTCTCTTCTGAAATATAAATATTCCATTTCAGTATGACTATATTAGTATAAAATAATGTAATGGCTAGTCTACAGAACCTGGAAACTAAAAGTGCAATGTTTCACAATTTTTATGCCAGATGTTAGGGTTACATTTTATGATATGAGTTTGAATAATGTCAGTAGGGGCTCTTCATATTAGTAAATTGAGTTCAAAATTTGTAGCTCGACCTGAGGGTGTAAGTCCAATCTGAACACATATTCTTTCCAATACTCTGTATAGATTTTCCTTTCCAGTAATTTATATTCAACTATCTCAAATGCGATATCTAATTTCTTTCCCATTTGAGTTGGTACTTTAACCTAATGTATAGTTATTCAACTATCCCACATGTGATATCCAAGTTCTTTCCAAATATCTAGGTTTTCTTTTGAAATATAAATATTCCATATCAGTATGACTTGTTAGAATAATCAACCCATAGTTAGCTACCTTTGACATTAATTAATCCATTTTTGTTTTATTTGCGTAGTTTCCATATTCCACCTTATACAAGTTGTCCTCCACATGTCCAAACTGGTCAAACTTGATAAAAATGAGTCATGTAGCACTTGGGAAACCTCTTGGAATCAATTCTACTTTATTCTTGGCCTTCCTAGTGCATGTATTCTTTTTCTCCTTTATTGCCTACTTTTGTTGAGTTTTAAGGTAATTGGGAAAGTTTGACTAGGTGAAGTTAAATTGTTTTTTGTCCTCATCATCCTCCACTCTTTTATCCTAATAAAATCATGTATGAGTTTTCCTTACATCACCTATTATCTTTACTAATTTATTTTTCCAATTCGTGAGCTCCTAGATAGATTTGGAAGCTGCTTTATGCACCTATGGAGGATTTGCTTAGATTTAGTAAGCCTGCTTTTGATCAATTCGAATGGAATCCCAATGCATTTGAATATATCATGTAATTATTTATTGTGGAAGCCTATGACTTCACATGGTTGGCTATTGTACACTTATTCAATACATATTAGTGTTCTACTCCATATTCAGTCTCCTTTGTGTGTAATTTGCATGTGTAATTGGCAATTTTTGTGAGTGTAATTGTCCTAACACCTGGGTTAAATTTACACATGGTATCAGAGCCTTTTTAGATCAATTTATCTCCTTCCAATTTGTTATTGCATGTTCGACATCATTGACTGGGAGCATTCTGCTGACTGAAGGGACAATTTCTGAGCTATGGATCAATCTCAGAAGATCATCTTGACTCCATTTAACTTCTTTGAATGGAAAGAAGAGATGGAGATATTTTTGAGAGTGAAAGGCCTCTATAGAGTGACTATGGAAACTAAAGCAGAGCCCAATGCAGCTGCATAGAAAATTAAATGGCACAACAAGAGGGATGAGGCCTATGGTCTCCTATGTCTGAGCATATCTAGAGACCTCCTTTTCCATCTTGATGGATTAACATCACCAAATGAAGTATGGGAGAATATTGTTGAGATTTTTGGTAAGATAGATGAGATGAGGGGACATCAAATCAAAAATTAATTGATCTCCTTGAGTCCCAATAGCTTCTAATCCCTACAACTCTACTTTTCCAAGTTCAAAGCCCTTGTTTTGCAGCTAAAATAGTGTGGAATTGAAAAGAAGGAGGAGAAAATGGTTTTGGCCATACTCTCAAAGCTTGGCCTTGACTATTCAATGTTTTTCTTGACCTTCCATGCCACAAAGTTGACAACTCGAGCCTGGAAAATGCCTATCCTTGCAGATTTCATGGAATCTCTCACACAAGAACAAGATAAATTGGTGATGATGGGCACCATCAAACCTTCCAAAGACCAAGATTTGGTTGCTGGAGATTTGAGGGTGGATTCAAAAGGAAAGAATAAACCTAATAATCCACCTGAGAAATATATAGACAAGAACAAGTCTCAAGAGGAGCCCCAAGGTTCCAAGAAGAACCCCCAGAAGAAGAAGAACAAAGGAGAAATGAGCAAGTATGCATATTGTAGTAAGGGAAATCATTGTGAAAGCACCTTCATGAAGAAGCAAATTGACATGTTGACCCAAATCTTGGAGAAGAATGGCATCTCCCTTCCTGATAGCTCAAACAAGAGGGAAGGAGGATCAAATTCAGAAGACAGAGAGAGAGTTCATGTATTGGTTGCTGGCACATCAAGCTCACCTAGTTTCATCATTGATTTTGGAGCTTCAAGACATATGGTTTCGACCAAGGAGGCATTCACCTCACTTGACATGTCGAAAGGTCCACCAATAGTACTAGGAGATGACTCTCTCACTGAAAGTTTGGGAAAAGGGAGGATTGATCTTGACCATGGTAAGTTCAACAGTGTATTGTATGTTTCGGGTCTTGCCTCTAACCTCTTATCAATGTATCAGATGACCCGCATAGGGTCTCCAAAGAAGGTCATATTCTCCCCTGATGAAGTTGAGATCACAGAGATCTTAAGTGGTAAAGTCATTGCAATAGGAGTTGCAAATCACACTCCAAAGGTATACATGTTCTCACACTTCCTACCCTACTCAAACCCCTCTGCTCTTTTGATTCATGCTAATGAGGCAAGAAAGATCTGGCATGAAATATTTTTCCATCTTAACTATAAGTATCTTTCTAATCTTAGTGAAAAATAAATGGTCATAGGGTTACCCAAGATTAATTTTTCTAAAGGATTTTGTCAAGGTTGCATCTTAGGAAAACACCTAGAGCATAAATTTAAGAAAGCTAGTCATGAGAGAACCTCTACACCTCTTGAGCTGATCCACAGTGATGTTTCTAGCACATTTCCTCATATTTCAATGAGTCAGGCCAAAAATGCATTGACATTCATATATGAATTTTCCAGGTTCTGCTGGGTTTACTTCCTGAAACACAAGTCTGAATTTTTTGGCCTCTTCAAAGTCTTTAAGGCTTTGGTTGAAAACCAGTCTAGGAGGAAACTCAAGGTCCTCAGATCTGAAAATGTTGGTGAGTGTGTCAAATATGAGTTCATTCAATATTGTGTAGATTTAGGTATTCAGATGCATCATTCTATCCCTTACACACCACATCAAAATGGTGTTGCTGAGAGGAAGAACAGATCACTGAAAGAGATGGAAACTTGCATGATGGAGGCTAAAACTTTGCCACCAAAGTTTTGGGCCGAAGCTATAAAATGTGCAGCCTATATCCAGAATAGGGTGCCTCATAAAAATATTGATGGTATGAGTCCTTTTGCAGCATGGAGTGGGCACAAGCCAGATGTGACCCATTTCAGGATTTTTGGCTCAAGGGCTTGGGCTAGAATTTCAACAGAAAAGAGGAAGGATTTGTAGCCCCAAAGCCAAGAGTGTCTATTTTTTGGGTACTATGAATATTCAAAAGGGTACAATATGGTCAATTTGAGCACAAACAAATCCTTCATTGAAAGGAGTGTTCAGTTCCAAGAAGAGCCTTTAGCAGCAGTGGAAGTTGGAGAATCCTCTTCACCACCAGAACTATTGAATGTAAGTGGAGAGATAGTTGAGTTTGCTGATTCTGATATGTCTGATAATTATGATTTAATTTCAGATCCTAACAGTCCTAAAATACCAAAATGGGCAGCAAATACCATTCATGCAGCTGGAGAACTAGCTGGAAATCCTAGTGATCCTAGGAGGACTATATCTCAGTTTGAGAGTGCTCTGTGTATGAAAGACCCTTTGTTTGCAGATAAATGCTATATGATGGTTGAATCATACCCACATACATATGAATATGCATCACATGATCCAATATGGAAAACATCCATGAAAGAAGAGTTCAACTCACTCCATAAGAACAACACTTGGGAGCTAGTTGATCTTCCCCTAGGGAGGAAGCTAGTTCAATGTAAGTGGGTTTACAAAACCATGTTTGCTGCTGATGGTTCACCTTTTAAATATAAGGAAACATTGGTATCCAAGGGCTACTAATAGGTACATGTCATATACTACAATGAGACATTTGCACCAGTGGCAAAGATGGACTCCATCAGGCTAGCCTTAGCCATTGTAGCTTCGAAGCAGTGGGAGGTAGATCACATGGATGTGAAGTGTGCTTTCCTGAATGGAGATATTTTTGAATATATTTACATGCAGAAGCCTCAAGGATTTTCTACTAATCCATCTCTTGTGTGCATGCTAAATAAATCATTATATGGGCTTAAGCAAGCCCCCCGGGCTTGGTATGCCAAGATTGATGGATTTTTGCTATCATTGAGTTTTGTTCGATGCAAGTATGATCCTAATGTTAATTTGAAGTTGATTCATGGTTATTTTATTATTATTTTCTTGTATGTATATGACCTTCTCATTACAGGAAGCTCAAAGGATGAAATTGCCTCCTTGAAGGATGCAATGAACCATGCATTTTCTATGACTGATTTGGGGTTATTGAGCCAATTCTTGGGTCTCGAGATTGCTCAAACCAAACATGGAATAAAAGTACATCAGTCCAAGTATGCTTTGGATTTTCTGAACAAGTTCAACATGAAATCTTGCAAGCCAAGCAAGACTCCCTTCCTTTCAGGAGTTAAGCTTGAAGAAGTAGGTTCTTCTCCTATGGTAAATAATACACTGTATAGGCAACTGATTGGGTGTTTTCTGTACCTTACACATACTCAAACTGATATTTCTTATGCAATAAGTGTGGCTTCAAGATATATGGATCGGCCTCATGAGATCCATTGGAGAGTAGCCAAAAGGATCCTTAACTTTGTTCAGGGAACAAGGACTCATGGGATCTTCTAAAAAACTAAATCTGATCTTGATTTGATTGGATTTACTGACAGTGATTGGGCAGGTGACAACACAGATCAAAATTCAACATCAGGATATGTGTTCATGCTTATTGAAGGACCAATCAACTACTCAAGCAAGAAACAGAGTGCCATTGCACTCTCATCTACAGAAGCAGAGTACAGAGGAATTGTAAATGAAACAACTCAATGTTTATGGTTGCAGGGGCTACTTGGTGAGTGTGGCTTCGAATCAGAATAATCAACTACTATCTATTGTGATAATCAGATTACCATTCAAATATGCAATGATAGAGTTCAGAGACAGAGAACCAAACACATTGAGATCCATATGCACTACATCAAACAGCTTGTGCATGATGGCACCATTCACCTACTCTTTTGTTCATCTTCAAAACAAGTAGCAGATATCTTCGCCAAAGTTTTTTGTGACAAGACATTCAGCAATATCAAATCACTACTGGGGATTATTGATCATGCTATGAAGCATGTTTGATGACAACATTTTCAAATTTTGTTTTAATGTCCATGTTAAGGGAGGATTTTTCCCATTGGGTTTTTTCCTCTTTCCTTGGTTAAATGGACATGCAGTATGTAAAGGGTGACTAAGACTTATTGCTAGGCCCTATAATTTTCTGATATTTTACTCATAAGTCAGGCTTAAGGGGGGGGTGTTAGAATAATCAACCCACAGTTATCTACCTTAAATATTAATTAATCCATTTTTTCTTATTTGCCTAGTTTCCATATTCGACCTTATGCAATTTGTCCTCCACATGTCCAAAGGGTCAAAATTTCTAAAACTGAGTCATGGAGCACTTGGGAAACCTCTTGGAATCATTTCTTCTTTATTCTTGGCCTTCCTAGCACATGTCTGCTTTTTCTTCTTTATTTCCTTCTTTTGCTGAGTTTTAAGGCAATTGGGAAAGTTTGACTAGGTGAAGTTAACTTGTTTTTTTTCCTCATCATCCTCCACTCTTTTATCCTAATAAAAGCATGTATGAGTTGTCCTTCCATCACCTATTATCTTTCCTAACTGATTTTTCCAATTCATGAGCTCCTAGATAGATTTGGAAGCTGCTTTATGCACCTTTGGGGGATTTGCTTAGATTTAGTAAGCCTTCTTTTGACCAATTCGAATGGCATCCCAATGCATTCAAATATCTCATGTAATTATTTATTGTGGCAGCCTATGATTTCATAGGGTTGGATATTGTACACTTATTCAATACAGATTAGTGTTCTGCTCCATATTCAGTCTCCTTTATGTGTAATTGGCAATTTTTGTGAGTGTAATTGTTCTAACACTTGGGTTCAATTTCCACATGACTATATTAGTATAAAAGAATTTAATGGCTAGTCTACAGAACCTAGAAACTAAAAGTGCAATGATTCGTAATTTTTATTCCATATGTTAGGGTTATTGTTTATGATATGGCTTTGAATAATGTGGTAGTGGTTCTTACATATTAGTGAATTGAGCACAAAATTTGTAGCTTGAGCTGAGGATGTAAGTCCAATATGAACACATATTCTTTCCAATATTATGTATATATTTTCCTTTCCCCTAAATTCCAAATCATTCATGCAAGTGGGTAGTGTAATATGAGATCAACTCTTTGTATATATATTATTAGATGTAGTATCTGAGAGTCTCCATTTATGTTGATTGCATGTCTATAACATAAAATATTGACTCACTCTGACTTAAAACATATTATAAAAATTTTTGACCACTTGGATGATTTTACTATGAGGGAGCCTTTCAAGATTCCATTGCCTCTCGAGCATCAAGAACTATCTTAGAATAATTTGCTATCGAAATCTTAGCAGAGCATTATGTGCCATATTCAACCTAGTCATCCACTGACATTTCTATTCTAGCACAAACTATTTGAACTCTTTCTCAACCATTCAATTAAATTACCATGTTTGAATGGAGAGAAACTTGATGTCTTGACAAGTTAAATGACATCTTCGACTTTCAACTTTTATTTTTACCCTATGGACTTTGTGTTTCCATCAACACCATGCTACTGTGGTACCATGCTAAAAACTTTATGTTATTACAGTGCCATATCAACAACACATTGTTGTACATCTGGATGGTAAGTTTTCTTGGGACTTTGCCAAATTATTTATGTGATGTTCATAATAATGGTAAATTCTTATTATTATTACAGGGGTATAGTGATTGCAAATTCTTATTATTACAGTGGTATATCTTATGATTGAGATTTCCTTTCAAGCAACAGGGGTCATAGACATCGTCGCACCCCGTTTTATTCATGATATTACATTGTCTTAATTCCATTGGCATTTAATGTGGTGTTGTCAAGTGCTTAGATGTTTCCTTTTTGGCATCCAAGTATGTCATAGGAAGATGTTAGCTTGCACATTTTTTTCCCACAGGTGTCATGTTCAAATCTGTTGTATAGAGGATTTCTCATTGTCTTTCTGCAGTCAACATTTAATGTGGTGTTGTGTTTGTTGTCAACATTTTAATTTGTTGTGTGGTGTTTAAATGCAGTCTGTTTTTCCTCCGATTATCTTATGGAAATTATTTAGCTTACACATTCTGTTCCAATAGGTGTTATGTTAAAATTTCCATACACTGATTTATATTGAACCATCTCAAATGCAATGTCTAAGTTCTTTCCCAATTGAGTTGGTCCTTTAACCTAATGTATAATTATTCAACTATCCCACATGTGATATCCAAGTTCTTTCTCAATTGATTTGGTCCTCTAAACTAATGTATAATTCATTGGGAAATTCAACTATATCAAATTCAATATACAAGTTCTTTCCCAATATCCAAGCTTTCTTTTGAAATATAAATATTCCATATCAGTATGACTATATTAGTATAAAAGAATGTAATGGCTAGTCTACAGAACCTGGAAACTAAAAGTGCAATGATTCATAATTTTTATGCCAGATGTTAGGGTTACTATTTATGATATGACTTTGAATAATGTGTGCAGGGTCTCTTGCATATTAGTGAATTGAGCAAAAAATTTGTAACTCGAGCTGAGGATGAAAGTCCAATATGAACACATATTCTTTCCAATATTCTGTATATATCTTCCTTTCCCCTAAATTCCAAATCATTCATGCAAGTGGGAAGTGTAATATGAGATAAACGCTTTGTATATATATGATTAAATGCAGTATCTGAGGGTCTCTAGTTATGTTGATTTTGTGTCTATAACATAAAATATTGACTAACTCTGACTTAAAATAGATTATAAAAGTTGGAGACCACTTGGATGATTTTACTATGAGGGAGCCTTTCAAGATTCCATTTCCTCTTGAGCATCAAGAACTATCTACAATAATCTATTGTTGAAGTCTCAACAGAGCATTATGCGCCATAGTCAACCTTTTCATCCATTGACATTTCTATTCTGGCACTGAATCTTTGAAATATTTCTGAACAATTCAATTAAATTACAATGTTTGAATGGAGACAAACTCTATGGCCTGACAAGTTAAATGACATCTTCAACCTTGAAATTTTATTTTCACCCTATGGAATTTGTGTTTCCACCAACACCATGCTACTATGGTGCCATGCTAAAAACTTTATGTTGTTGCAGTTCCATATCAACAACACATTGTTGCACATCCGGCTGGTAAGTTTTTTTGGGACTTTCTCCAAATTATTTATGTGATGTTTATAATAATGGTAAATTATTTTTATTGTTACAGTGGTATAGTGATTGTAAATTCTTATTATTACAATGGTATATTTTATTATCGAGATTTCCTTTCAAGCAGTAGGGGTTATGGACATCGTCAAACCCTATTGTATTCATGATCTTACATTGTCTTAATGACTTTGACATCGGCATTTAATGTGGTGTTGTCAAGTGCTTAAATGCTACCTTTTTGGAATCCAAGTATGTCATAGGAATATGTTAGCTTGCACATTTTGTGCCCACAAGTGTCATGTTAAAATCTATTGTATAGAAGATTTCTCATTGTCTTTTTGCTATTTAATGTGGTGTTATGTTTGTCTTCAACATTTAATGTGGTTGTGGGGTGTTTAAATGCAGTTTGTTTTTTCTCCAATTATCTTATGGAAATTAGTTAGCTTACGCATTTTGTGCCAATAGGTGTTATGTTCAAATTTATATACACTAATTTATATTCAACTATCTCAAATGAAATATCTAAGTTCTTTCCCAATTGCGTTGATCCTTTAACCTAATGTATAATAATTCAACTATCCCAAATGTGATATCCAAGTTCTTTCTCAATTGAGTTGGTCCTCTAACCTAATGTATAATTCATTGGGATATTCAACTATATTAAAGGAAATATCCAAGTTCTTTCCCAATATCCAAGTTTTCTTCTGAAATATAAATATTCCATTTAAGTATGACTATATTAGTATAAAAGAATGTAATGGCTAGTCTACAGAACCTGGAAACTAAAAGTGCAATGTTTCGTAATTTTTATGCCAGATGTTAGGGTTACATTTTATGATATGAGTTTGAATAATGTGAGCAGGGGCTCTTGAATATTAGTAAATTGAGCTCAAAATTTGTAGCTAGACCTGAGGGTGTAAGTCCAATCTGAACACATATTCTTTCCAATATTCTGTATAGATTTTCCTTTCCCCTAAATTCCAAATCATTTATGCATGTGGGCAGTGTAATATGATATCAACTCTTTGTATATATATGATTAGATGTAGTATCTGAGGGTCTCCATTTATGTTTATTGTGTGTCTATAACATAAAATATTGACTTACTCTGACTTAAAACAGATTATAAAAGTTAGTGACCACTGGGATAGATTTAGTATGAGGGAGCCTTCCAAGATTCCACTGTCTCTCGAGCATCAAGAACTATCCTACAAGAATTTGTTGTTGAAGTCTCAACAGAGCATTATGTTCCATATTCAACCTTTTCATCCACTGACATTTCTATTGTGGCACCCAATCTTTGAACTCTTTCTCAACCATTCAATTAAATTACCATGTTTGAATGGAGACAAAATCGATGTCCTGACAAGCTAAATGACATCTTCGACCTTCATATTTTATTTTAACCATATGGACTTTTTGTTTCCACCAGCACCATGCTACTGTGGTGGCATGCTAAAAACTTTATGTTGTTGCAGTGCCATATCAGCAACACATTGTTGTACATCTGACTGGTAATTTTTTTGGGGACTTTGTCCAAATTCTGTATGTGATGTTTATAATTATGGTAAATTCTTATTATTATTACACTAGTATAGTGATTGTAAATTCTTATTATTATAGTGGTATATTTTATTATTGAGATTTCCTTTCAAGTAGCAGGGTTCATATACATCGTCAGACCCTGATGTATTCACGATATTACATTGTCTTAATGACTTTTCCATCGGCATTTAATGTGATTTTGTCAGGTGCTTAGATGCTACCTTTTTGGCATCCAAGTATGTCATAGGAATATATTAGCTTACACATTTTGTACCCACAAGTGTCATGTTCAAATCTATTGTATAGAGGATTTCTCATTGTCTATTTGCTGTCAAGATTTAATGTGGTGTTGTGTTTGTTGTCAACATTTAATGTGGTTGTGGGGTGTCTAAATGCAGTCTATTTTTCCTCCAATTATATTATGGAAATTAGTTAGCTTACACATTCTGTGCCAACATGTGTTATGTTCAAATTTCCATGCACTAATTTATATTCAACTATCTCAAATGTGATATCTAAGTTCTTTCCCAATTGAGTTGGTCCTTTAACCTAATGTATAATTATTCAACTATCCCATATGTGATATCCAAGTTCTTTCTCAATTGTGTTGGTCCTCTAACATAATGTATAATTCATTGGGATAATCAACTATCTTAAATGAAATATCCAAGTTCTTTCCCAATATCCAAGTTTTCTTCTTAAATATAAATATTCCATATCAATATGACTATATTAGTATAAAATAATGTAATGGCTAGTATACAGAACCTGGAAACTAAAAGTGCAATGATTCATAATTTTTATGTCGGATGTTAGGGTTACTGTTTATTTTATGAACTTGAATAATGTGTGCATGGGCACTTATGGGAAGTTGAATAATATTTTCCTTTTCCATAAATTCCAAATCATTCATGCAAGTGGAAAGTGTAATATGACATCAACTCTTTGCATATATACGATTTGATACAGTATCTGAGGGTGTCCATTTATGTTGATTGTGTCTATAACATAAAATATTGACTCACTCTGACTTAAAATAGATTATAAAATTTGGTGACCGCTTGGATGATTTTACTCTGAGGGATCCTTTCAAGATTCCATTGCCTCTCGAGCATCATGAAATATCCTACAATAATCTGTTGTCGAAGTATCTATAGGGCATTATGTGCCATATTCAACCTTATCATCCGCTGACATTTCTATTCTGGCACTGAATCTTTGAGCTCTTTCTCAACCATTCAATTAAATTACCCTGTTTGAATGGAGAAACACTTGATGACCTGACAAGTTAAATGACATCTTCGACCTTCAGGTTTTATTTTCACCCTATCGACTTTGTGTTTCCACCAACACCATGCTACTGTGGTTCCATGCTAAAATCTTTATGTTATTACAGCGCCATATCAACAACATATTGTTGTACATCCGGTTGGTAAGTTTTTTTTGGACTTTGTCCAAATTGTTTATGTGATGTTTATAATAATGGTAAATTATAATTATTATTACAGTGCTATAGTGATTGTAAATTCTTATTATTACAGTGGTATATTTTACTACTCGAATTTCCTTTCAAGCAGCAGGGGTCATAGACATCATTAGACCATGTTGTATTCATGATATTACATTGTCTTAATGAATTTTCCATCGGCATTTAATTTGTTGTTGTCAGGTGCGTAGATACTGCCTTTTTGGCATCCAAGTATGTCATCGGAAGATGTTAGCTTGCACATTTTGTGCCCATAGCTATTATGTTCAAATCTGCTGTATAGAAGATTTCTCATTTTCTTTTTGCTGTCAACATTTAATGTGGTGTTGTGTTTGCTATCAACATTTAATGTGGTTGCAGGGTGTTTAAATGCAGTCTGTTTTTCCTCCAAGTATCTTATGGAAATTAGTTAGCTTACATATTTTGTGCCAATAGGTGTTATGTTCAAATTTCGATACACTAATTTATATTCAACTATCTCAAATACGATATCTAATTTCTTTCCCAATTGAGTTGGTCCTTTAACCTAATGTATAATTATTCAACTATCCCACATGTGATATCCAAGTTCTTTCTCAATTGAGTTGGTCCTCTAATATAATGTATAATTCATTGGGATATTCAGCTATCTTAAATGCAATATCCAAGTTCTTTACCAATATCCAAGTTTTCTTTTGAAATATAAATATTCCATATCAGTATGACTATATTAGTATAAAAGAATGTAATGGCTATTCTAGAGAACGTGGAAACTAAAAGTGCAATGATTCGTCATTTTTATGCCAGCTATTAGGGTTACTGTTTATGATATTACTTTGAATAATGTGTGTAGGGGATCTTGCATAATAGTGAATTGAGCACAAAATTTGTAGCTAGATATAAGGATGTAAGTCCAAACTGAATGCATATTCTTTCCAATATTCTGTATATATTTTCCTTTCCCCTAAATTCCAAATCATTCATGGAAGTGGACAATGTAATATGAGATCAACTCTTTGTGTAGATATAATTAGATGCAGTATCCAAGGGTCTCCATTTGTGTTGATTATGTGTTTATAACATAAAATATTGACTAACTCTGACTTAAAACAAATTTTAAAAGTTGGTGACTGCTTGGCTGATTTTACTCTGAAGTAGCCTTTCAAGATTCCATTGCCTCTTGAGCATCAAGAACTATCCTACAATAATTTTTTTTCGAAGTCTCAGTAGAGAATTATGTTCCATAGTCAAACTTGTCATCCACTGACATTTCTATTCTGGCATAGAATCCTTGAACTCTTTCTCAACCATTCAATTAAATTACCCTGTTTGAATGGAGACAAGCACGATGGCCTGACAAGTTAAATGAAATATTCTACCTTTAGCTATTATTTTCACCCTATGGACTTTGTGTTTACACCAACACCATGCTACTGGTGCCATGGTAAAAAATTTATGTTGTTGCAGTGCCATATCAACAACACATTGTTGTACATCCGACTGGTAAGTTTTTTTGGGACTTTGTCCAATTTATTTATGTGATGTTTATAAGAATCCAAAATTCTTCTTATTATTATAGTGGTATAGTGATTGTAAATTCTTATTATTGTTACAGAGAGAAATTTCTATGGCTTGGGGTACCATAACAGACAGCTTGACTCCAAAAATCAATCCTTTCCAATATGCAATAGAAAGTAAATGTCTAACACTAAAGGATCAGACCTCGTACCTGATTCTGGACAGTTGAAGTAGATCCCCGTTGAGCTTTCCAACTACAGCTTGAATTGATATATTACTTCCTCAACAACAAGTAAACAATACAAGCATTCTATATATCATGGTGTTAGATCTATTCTAGAATATATAATAAAAAATGTATAAGCATTTGACATAATCCAATGGATAAAATATTCATTCAAACACACATTATTGGACAGGAAAAGATATTTCTATTAATATAAATCAGAGATTACAAGATACAACCTCTGACGGCATATCTGCGAACCAGAGAAACTAAATCCCCCACTTGGGCCTCCACCACCTCAATCCTCCATCTCTCGATAGCAAGCTCACAATAAAAAGGTAAGCTTGGGAAGAACACACTAGTGCTCCAAGGGACAAAGGGATGTAGACTCAAGCATAAGTTCCAACAACAATGGACTATAGTTTCTTTTCTCTCAATTCTCTCATATGCCTTCAATGTACCATAGAGTTCCTTATATAGCTTTTCAAAGGGGTAATGAAAGGTCGAATCCGAGCGATCTCAAGGCATAGGGAAGGCTAGGAGTTAAGTGAGTCGGATCCATGTCAAGGAAAACTCCAAAAGGATTTGGATTTTGTACACATCCTGATGTACGCGATTTTAGTGGTCAAACCCATGTATATACGCGCTTATAGGTTTAAAAGTCGCATGTATCATTTTTCACATGTTTTAAGGGATGGTCAAGGAAACATCAAAGGAAATAAAATGGTCCATGGGGTCTAAGGAGTCTGCAGCGGGATAGGGGAAGGCCATACAAAGTGTGATTCACCTGGAGTGGTGAAATCAGCTATAACAGATGCCCCCTAATGTGTGAGATCAGAGGGGTCATACGATGGCCGAAATACATTATAAGTCCATCCCAGAAGTGGAGTGATGAAGGATCCCAAATGGATGACCAGCCATCCAATCAACATAGTACAATAATATAACTCTGCATATAATTGCAAATACATATAGCAGTCCTAGATACATAAGAGTACAATGGCCATGAATAGGCATGATACAAGATATCACATAAGTGGTCATCGCCACGTACAATATACATAGATCAGAATCTCCATGATGAAGATATACAAAGGACCATGATCTCCATAATGGATGAAGATATATAAAAGATCAAGATCTCCATAATGGCTAGAAATGTCTAACATATACTAGAATCAATTCATGAGAGCTGAAATCTCATGAACACTGGCACGATCAAGGAGGTAGCATATAAGAGATGCCACCAATCTGGAAGGTCTTCTACACAAACCGCTATGAGTACATGTCCTACTATGCGAATAGAGGTGTCAAGGTCAAACATAGTAGTCCATCATCTTATTACTGGTCATTAATGTATACTATTAACAAACGCGAGATCAAAGAAACTATAGTCCATCATCTGATTACCGAAACTCTATGGTACATTGAAGGCATATGAGAGAATTGAGAGCAAAGAAACTATAGTCCATTGTTGCTAGAACTTACGCTTGAGTCTGCATCCCTTTGTCCCTTGGAGCACTAGTGTGTTCTTCCCAAGCTTACCTTTTGCTTGTGAGCTTGCTATCGAGAGATGGAGTATTGAGGTGGTGGAGGCCCAAGTGGGGGATTCAGTTTCTCCGGTTCGTAGATGTGCCGTCAGAGGTTGTATCTTATAATATCTGATTTATATTAATAGAAATATCTTTTCCTATCCAATAATGTGTGTTTGAATGAATATTTTATGCATTGGATTATGTCAAATGCTTATACATTATTGATTATATATGCTAGAATATATCTAACACCATGATATATAGAATGCGTGTATTGTTTACTTGTTGTTGAGGAAGTAATCTATCAATTCAAGCTGAAGTTGGAAAGCTCAACGGGGATCTACTTCAACCATTCGGAATCAGGTACAAGGTCTGATCCTTTAGTGTTAGAAATTTACTTTCTATTGCATATTGGAAAGGATTGATTTCTGGAGTCAAGTTGTCTGTTGTGGTACCCCAAGCCATAGGAATTCTCTCTGTAACAGAATTGGAAACTCTACTGGGGAAGGCCAGGGGTCAAGTGAGTCAGATCCATGTCAAGGAAAACTCCAAAATGATTTGGATTTTGTACACATCCTGATGTATGCGGTTTCAGTGGTCAAACCCACGTATATACGCGCTTATAGGTTTAAAATTCGCATGTATCATTTTTCACATGTTTTAAGGGATGGTCAAGGAAACATCAAAGGACAAAAAATGGTCCATGGGATCTAAGGAGTCTGCAGCAGGATAGGGGAAGGCCATACAAAGTGTGATTCACTTGGAGTGGTGAAATCAGATATAACAATTATTACATTGGTATATTTTATTATTGAGATTTCCTTTCAAGCAGCAGGGGTCATAGACATTGTTAGGCCCTGTTGTACTCACAATATTACATTGTCTTAATGACTTTGCCATCGGCATTTAATGAGGTGTTGTCAGGTGCTTAGATGCTTCCTTTTTGGCATCCAAGTATGTCATAGGAATATGTTAGCTTGCACATTTTGAGTCCACGAATGTCATATTCAAATATTTTGTATAGAGGATTTCTCATTGTCTTTTTGCTGTCAACATTTAATGTGGCTGTGGGGTGTTTAAATGCAGTCTATTTTTCCTCCAAGTATATTATGGAAATTAGTTATCTTACACATTCTGTGCGAACATGTGTTATATTCAAATTTAAATACACTAATTTATATTCAACTATCTCAAATGTGATATCTAAGTTCTTTCCCAATTGAGTTGGTCCTTTAACCTAATTTGTAATTATTCAAATATCCCACATGTGATATCCAAGCTCTTTCTCAATTGAGTTGGTCCTCTAACCTAATGTATAATTCATTGGGATATTAAACTATCTTAAATGCAATATCCAAGTGTTATAGCTGATTTTACCACACATGGTGGATCACACCTTTATGGCCTTCCCAGTCCCTTTGCAGACTCTTTAGACCCCATG
Source organism: Pseudotsuga menziesii (assembly GCA_001517045.1). Taxonomy (NCBI): domain Eukaryota; kingdom Viridiplantae; phylum Streptophyta; class Pinopsida; order Pinales; family Pinaceae; genus Pseudotsuga; species Pseudotsuga menziesii. Next base: position 507,094 of record LPNX010644411.1, on the reverse strand, counting down.
GACCATTTTTCTACCTTTGATGTTTTCAAGATCATCTCTAAAAGCATGCAATAATTTCCATACACAACTTTTAATCCCTTTCTTGAGTATATACGTGGATTTGACCCTTAAACCTGTGTACATCGGAATGTGTGCAAAAGGCCAAATGATTTTGGAGTTTTCCTTGATGTGGATCTGAGTCACTTGTCTCTTGGCCTTCCATATGCCTTGAGATTGCTCAGATTCAACCTTCCATTACCCCATTGAAGAGCCATATAAGGAACCCTTTGGATACATTGAAGAGGGAGGAATTGAAGAGCAAGAAAACTATAGTCCATTGTTGCCAAATTTTATACTTGAGTTTGCATCCCTTATGTCAAGTTGTAATTGCATTATCATGAGATTTGCCTCCCTCATTGAGCCTTATGCCGGCTCCCCTAACTTTAAGTATCAGCCATATAGCCCGAGCTTTTCTCATGTCTAGCCACATAGAGCCATTTTGTATATCCTTTGTAGCTTGATTCCTTATTTTTACTGGGAGGGGACTTTCCCTTGAGTGTCGCTATCCTACACGTGTGTCCTTGCATTGAGCATAGGTATGTTCCACTGCTTGGAACTAGTTTGTTTGTTTCTTGAAACTTGTATCCTCCTAGTCTATAACTATAAAGCACTTTTATTTTTTTTCAAGCTTTTCAAAATATTTGAAAAAGTCCAAAAAAATAAAAAAACCAAAAATCCAGACAAGAAAAGATGTTATCTTTGGCAGCAGTTGAGTCATGTCACCTTTGAACAAATCATTGTATATCACATCCGTTGGTTGGGTTAATAGTTTGACTTTAGGAGCTGTACTCATTTCTCTGAGTTTATCTCCACCGATTGGTTAAGCTTCCAGTCCCTATGGAGCCTCTGTCGATGCCTCCAGTGTTGCAGAGATGTGCCAGTTTTGTATATCAAGTTTATGCTACCTATATTCAGTCACCATTCACCTTTATGCTCTTGTTCAAAGGAAGTTGAAACCTAAGTCAGCCATTCCTCAGTTATCTTGACTTTGCATGTTGGCCATTCCCGGTACGGTTACTGGTTCATGCACATTATGATCGAGTCCTTCCACATTATACAACTTTGCTGAGTACCTCATGTTGGATGATGGGGGATTCCTTAATTCCCTCCTTCCAGTGGATTTCATCCCATCGAATTCAGATCATTTATTCTAGGATAGGAATCTAGAGTCATTTTTTGAGTGCCTTGAGACTTGTAGTCATCAGTGGCAGGTTCTCTTGCCATCAACAGTTTTTGGGAATACATCAATGTCCCCTGATTAATGGATTCTCTTAAGTGTTCGAACTCAACAAATTTATTCACACTTGCTAGTTTGCACTCTAGTACCTTGATTTCCATTTTCATTATCGGTGGGTGATCTCATGTCTATTAACGGTATACATTGATGATAGGTAATCAGACGATGGACTACTATGTTCAACCTCGACACCTCTATTCATATAGTAGGACATGTACTCGTAGAATATTATGGAGAAGACCTTCCAGAGTGGTGGCATTTCATATATGCTATCTCCTTGATCATGCAAGTGCTCATGATATTTCAGCTCTCGTGACTTGATTCCAGTATATGTCAGATATATCCAGCCATTATGAAGATCTTGATCCATTATAAATCTTCATCCTACATGGAGATCATGATCCCATGTATATCTTCATCATGGATATTTTGAGCTATCTATATTGTACGTGGCGATGAACACACATGTCATATTTTGTATCATTCCTATTCACGGCCATTGTACTCTTATGTATCCAGGACTGCTACATCTACTTGTAGTTATGTGCAGAGTTTGATCATTGTATTGTATTGATTGGATGGCTGGTTCTTCCATTGGTTTCTTCATCACTCCACTTCTGGGATGGACTTATAATATATTTTGACCATCGTATGACCCCTCTGACCTCATACATTAGGGGGCATCTGTTACAGTTGATTTTACCACACATGGTGAATCACACCTTTATGGCCTTCCCTGTCCCTCTGCAGACTCTTTAGACCCCATGGACCATTTTTGTACCTTTGATGTTTCCAATATCATCCCTAAAAACATGCAATAATTTCCATACACGACTTATAATCCTTTTCTCGCATATATACGTGGATTTGACCCTTAAAGTCGCGTACATCAGGATGTGTGCAAAAGGCCAGATGATTTTGGAGTTTTCCTTAAGGTGGATCCGAGTCACTTGTCTCTTGGCCTTCCATATGCCTTGAGATCCCTCGGATTTGACCTACCATTACCCCATTAAAGAGCTATATAAGGAACCCTTTGGATACATTGAAGAGGGAGGAATTGAAGAGAAAGAAAACTATAGTCCATTGTTGCCAAAGTTTATACTTGAGTCTGCATCCCTTTGTCACTTAGAGCACTTTGTGTTCTTCCCAAGATTGCCTTTTTCTTGTGAGCTTGCTATCGAGAGATGAAGGATTGAAGTGGTGAAGGCCCAAGTGGGGGACTCAGTTTCTCCGATTCGCAGACGTGCTGACAGAGGTTGTCACTATTGTAATCTCTATTTTATATCAATAGAAATATCTTTTCCTATCCAATAATGTGTATTTAAATGAGTATTTGATCCATGGATGCTTTTAAATGCTTATATGTTATTGATTATATATGCTACAGTAGGTCTAACACAATTATATATAGCATGATTGTCTTGTTTGATGAATGTTGAGGAAGCAAATTGCTAATACAAGCGATAGTGGAAAAGCTCAACGGGGATCTACATCAATCGTCTGAAATAAGGTACGAATCGATATCCTTTAGTGTTAGATGTTTGGTTTCTCTTGAATATAGGGAATGATTGATTTCTGGAGTTAATCTGTCTATTATGGTAGCCCAAGCCATAGGAATTTCTCTCCATAAGACCAAGTTCTTTCCCAATATCCAAATTTTCTTCTGAAATATAAATATTCCATATCAACATGACTATATTAGTATAAAATAATGTAATGGCTAGTCTACATAACCTGGAAAGTAAAAGTGCAATGATTTGTAATTTTTATGCCAGAGGTTAGGATTACCGTTTATGATATGAATTTGAATAATGTGTGCAGGGGCTCTTGCATATTACTGAATTGAGCACAAAATTTATATCTCAAGCTGAGGATGTAAGTCCAATCTGAACATATATTCTTTCCAATATTCTGTATATCTTTTCCTTTCCCCTAAATTCCAAACCATTCATGCAAGTGGGAAGTGTAATATCAGATCAGCTCTTTGTATATATATGATTAGACGCAGTATATAAGGGTCTCCATTTATGGTTATAGTGTGTCTATAGAATAAAATATTGACGCACTCTAACTTAAAACAGATTATAAAAGCTGGTGATCGCTTGGATGTCAAACTTATTGAGGTGAGAAAGTTTCATTTTGTAATTCTCTCGATTTGAGCCAAGTTGATGATGAATGGTAGGATTGATTCCTTGCTATGAGCCCGGTTATTATGGACCCATAGAGTGCACCAACATGTGGATTAATATGGCTCTAAAAGGCATGCCCAACTTAGCCAAGTCTATCAATGGAAAACTGATTTCTTTCTCAAAAAGAGAAATATAACCAACAATATTTGATTTCTTTCATTAACTACCCTTCCCTTAAATGCAAGGGAATATTTTGTATTCTCACCCAGATGGGTTAAATACTAAAACCATGGTTTTAGGAAAATTCATGTGCATCCCCAAGGAAGTTGTCTATCTTTTATGTGTTGTTTTTTCTCCTATATTAATGTGTTTTGAATCCTGATTGTTTTCAATTCTTAATTTGAATTTGTTAGATTAGATTTTCCTATTTTGCACATGAAAATGGTTATTGTTGTTAGCTATTGAATATTATAAATAATTTCCTTCATTGTTTTTCTACTTTATAGTTCATTGTTTTTCTACTGAGATTTTTTTATTGGATTTTGCAAGAGTGAACTTAACTAAATGGTCCATTAAGTATGAAGAGCCTATTGCTGAGGCTTTTCCATTGAGTATGAAGAGCATGCTATTGAGGCTTTCAAGCTGCTAAATATGGGTTAATTGAAGCTGCCACGTGATCTAAGTATGGATTTGCAGCCAAGTACAAGTGGAATGGTTTATCCATTGTAATATTTTGAAACATCATCAATGTATTAGATGATTTTCATGTAAAGTTATATGGAGATAGTTTTTGAGAAAACTCATATTTATAGTAATACTTGAAATTTCATATATATGATATAATTTGTGCGGTTTAAAACGTATATGGTCGTACTTTATATTATTAATAAGTGTTGTAATTAAATAATTAATGTGACATTGCATAATTCACATGTGTATTAGATAATAAATAATGTATGATTCTTTTTTTTAATTTAAACATAATATCATATTAAAAATTTATATTGATTAATAATGGACACCATTAAAACTACTAAAATATAATAAGCACACATAAAACAACTAAAAATGACTAAATTAGTGACCAATAAATGAGATTAATGACCAAAATTCACATATAAAATGACCAAAAATTTAGAGATACGTGACCAAACAATGAGATATAAATGACCAAAAAAACGACCAAAATTCGCATATCAATGACCAAAAAGCAGTTTTGGTGGCTAATTTACGGTCTTTTATTACTAGACCAAATTTGGTCATATTCTAGTTTGTCATGTGGTCATTAATTTGGTCATAAATGTGGTCATATATTTGATCAATGATTCAAATATATGACCAACTGACAAGCTATAAATGACCAAAATAAAAATGACCAATTTTGGTCGCGTAATAAAAGACCGTAAATTAGCCACCAGCGATCACCAAACCAAAAGTGGTCATTGATATGCGGATTTTGATCATTTTTTTGGTCACTAATCTCTCATTTTACACTAGTGAACCTCCCAACCATTAGAATTAATTCACACTGATCTTTGTGGACCAACACGGACTAAAATCCTTCAAGGGGAATATTAATTTATGTTATTAATTGATGACTTTAAAAGGATGACTTTGGTGACTTTTCTTAAAGAAAAAACAAAAGCATGTATGAAGTTCAAAGCATTCAAAGCCCTTGTTGAAAAGGAAGGAAATAAAAAAAATTAAATGTCTAAGATCAGATAATAGTGGGGAGTTCACCTCAAATGATTTTAATGAGTTCTGTGAAAAACATGGAATCAAGAGATAGTTATCAGCAACAAAAACTCCTCAGCAATATGGAGTAGCTAAGAGAAGGAATAGCATAGTCCAAGAAGGATATAGAACTATGCTAAATGAAGAAAAACTTCCTGATGGCTATTGGAGAGAAGCAATATATACAACTGTCTATGTACAAAACATAGGACAACTCAGAGTGAATAGTGAAAAAACTCCTTATGAGTTATGGTTTGGAAGACCAGCTCCAGTTAAATATTTTAGAGCCTTTCGAAGTAAATGCTATATAAAAAGAGATGATGATAATCTAGGGACGTTTGACTCTAGAACCGATGAAGGCATATTTATTGGATATTCTTCCACCAAAATGACATGCATATGTTATAATCTAACATCGCACAAGATCATATATTGGGAAGAAAATGTAGATGACTGAAAGAGTACTGGTGGAGGAGCATTATTTTTGGGAAATTGTTTGGTATCATGGCTAATAAAGAAACAATCCTCCATATTGCTATCTACAACAGAGGTTGAATATATTGTTGTTGCCTCATGTTGTACTCAAGTCATTTGGATGAAATAGACATTAGAAGACTTACTTGTAAAATATGAAGATCCAATAGTGATAAGTTGTGACAATACGAGTGCCATAAATATATCAATGAAACCTATCATGCACTCCAAGACAATGCACATACCAATAAATATCACTTTCTAAGAGATCAAGTGTCACAAAAGGTTTTCTAACTAGAATATGTTGACACTAGAGAACATATAAGTGATATTTTCACAAAGCCACTACTCAAAGACGCATTTGAGCATCTTAGTAAAAATATGAAAGTAATCTCCTTACAATGAATAAAAAGGAGAAAAATGAATCAAGTAAGGGGAGATATGTTGACAGGGAACTATTCTAAAATGAGATATTAGTGACCAAAAAAATGACCAAAATCCGCATATCAATGACCACTTTTGTTTTGGCGATCGCTGGTAGCTAATTCACGATTTTTTATTACGCAACCAAAATTGATCATTTTTATTTTGGCCATTTATAGCTTGTCATTTGGTCATTAATTTGGTCATATATTTGAATCAATTATCAAATATATGACCACATTTATGACCAAATTAATGACCACATGACAAACTAGAATATGACCAAATTTGGTCGCGTAATAAAAGACCGTAAATTAGCCACTAAAACTGCTTTTTGGTCATTGATATGCGAATTTTGGTCATTTTTTCGGTCATTTATATCTCATTTTTTGGTCACGTGTCTCTCAATTTTTTGTCATTTTATATGTGAATTTTGGTCATTAATATCATTTATTGGTCACTAATTTAGTCATTTTTAGTTGTTTAATGTGTGGTTATTATATTTTATTAGTTTTAATGGTGTCCATTATTAATTAATATAAATTTTTAATATGATATTATGTTTAAATTAAAAAAAAGAATCATACATTATTTATTATCTAATACACATGTGAATTATGCAATGTCACATTAATTATTTAATTACAACACTTATAAATAATATAAAGTACAACCATATAAGTTTTAAAACACACAAATTATATTATATATATGAAATTTCAAGTATTACAATAAATATGAGTTTTCTCAAAAACTATCTCCATATAACTTTACATGAAAATCATCTAATACATCGATGACTTTTCAAAATATTACAATGGATAAACCATCCCACTTGTACTTGGCTGCAAATCCATACTTAGATCCCATAGCAGCTTCAATTAACCCATACTTAGCATCTTGAAAGCCTCAATAGCAGGCTCTTCATACTCAATGGAAAAGCCTCAGCAACAAGCTCTTCATACTCAATGGACCATTTAGTTAAGTTCACTCCTGCAAAATCCAACAAAAAAATCTCAGTAGAAAAACAATGAACTGTAAAGTAGAAAAACAATGAAGCAAATTATTTATAATATTCAATAGCTAAAAACAATAACCAATTTCATGTGCAAAATAGGAAAATCTAATCTATCAAATTCAAATTAAGAATTGAAAACAATCAGGATTCAAAACACATTAATATGGGAGAAAAAAAAACATATAAAAGATAGACAACTTCCTTGGGGACACACATGAATTTTCATAAAACCATGGTTTTAGTATTTAACCTATCTGCGTGACAATACAAAACCTTCCCTTGCATTTAAGGGAAGGGTGGTTAATGAAAGAAATCAAATATTGTTGGGTATATTTCTCTTTTTGACAAAGAAATTAGTTTTCCATTGATAGACTTGGCTGAGTTGGGTATGCCTTTTAGAGCCATATTAATCCACATGTTGGTGCAATCTACGGGTCCATAATAACTGGGCTCATAGCAAGGAATCAATCCCACCATTCATCATCAACTTGGCTCAAATAGAGAGAATTACAAAATGAAACTTTCTCACCTCAATAAGTTTGACATCCAAGCGGTCACTAGCTTTTATAATATGTTTTAAGTTAGAGTGAGTCAATATTTTATGCTATAGACACACAATAACCATAAATGGAGACCCTCAGATACTGCATCTAATCATATATAAAAAGATTTGATCTCATATTACACTTCCCACTTGCATGAATGGTTTGGAATTTAGGGGAAAGGAAAATAAATATAGAATATTGGAAAGAATATATGTTCAGATTGGACTTACATCCTCAGCTTGAGATATAAATTTTGTGCTCAATTCAATAATATGAAAGAGCCCCTACACACATTATTCAAATTCATATCATAAACAGTAACCCTAACCTCTGGCATAAAAATTATGAATCATTGCACTTTTACTTTTCAGGTTATGTAGACTAGCCATTACATTATTTTATACTAATATAGTCATACTGATATGGAATATTTATATTTCAGAAAAAAAATTTGGATATTGGGAAAGAACTTGGATATTTCATTTAGGATAGTTCAATATCCAATGAATTACACATTAGGTTAGAGGACCAACTCAATTGAGAAAGAACTTGGATATCACATGTGGGATAGTTGAATAATTACACATTAGGTTAAAGGACCAACTCAATTGGGAAAGAACTTAGATATGGCATTTGAGATAGTTGAATATAAATTAGTGTATGGAAATTTGAATATAACACCTATTGGCATGGAATGTGTAAGCTAACTAGTTTCCATAATATACTTGGAGCCAAAACATACTGCATTTAAACACCCCACAACCACATTAAATGTTAACAGCAAACACAACACCACATTAATTGTTGAGAGCAAAAAGACAATGAGAAATCCTCTATACAACATATTTGAACATGACACGTGTGGGCTCAAAATGTTCAAGCTAACATATTCCTATGACATATTTGGATGCCAAAAAGGCAGCATCTAAGCACCTGACAACACCACATTAAATGTCAATGGCAAAGTCATTAAGACAATGTAATATCGTGAATACAACAGGGTCTGACGATGTCTATGACCCCTGCTACTTGAAAGGAAATATCAATAATAAAATATACCAATGTAATAATAAGAATTTACAATCACTATACCAATGTAATAATAATAATAACAATTTTCCATTCTTATAAACATCACATAAATAAATTGGACAAAGTCCCAAAAAAACTTACCAGTCCAATGTACAACAATGTGTTGTTGATATGGCACTACAACAACATAAAGTTTTTACCATGGCACTAGTAGCACGGTGTTGGTGTAAACACAAATTCCATAGGGTGAAAATAAAATCCAAAGGTCAAATATTTCATTTAACTTGTCAGGCCACCAAGTTTGTCTCCATTCAAACAGGGTAATTTAATTGAATGGTTGAGAAAGAGTTCAAGTATTCCGTGCTAGAATAGAAATGTTAGTGGATAATAAGTTTGACTACGGAAAATAATGCTCTGCTGAGACTTCTACAACAGATTATTGTAGGATAGTTCTTGATGCTCGAGAGGCAATGGAATCATGAAAGGCTCCCTCAAAGTAAAATCAACCAAGCAGTCACCAACTTTTATAATTTGTTTTAAGTCAGAGTGAGTCAATATTTTATGTTATAGAGACACAATCAACACAAATGGAGACCCTCGGATACTACATCTAATTATATATACACAAATATTTGATCTCATATTACACTGCCCACTTCCATGAATGGTTTGGAATTTAGGGGAAAGGAAAATATATACAAAATATTGGAAAAAATATGCGTTTAGATTGTGCTTACATCCTTATATCGAGCTACAAATTTTGTGCTCAATTCACTAATATGAAAGATCCCCTGAACACATTATTCAAAGTAATATCATAAATAGTAACCCTAACATCTTGCATAAAAATGACGAATCATTGCACTTTTAGTTTCCACATTCTCTAGACTTGCCATTACATTCTTTTATACTAATATAGTCATATTGATATGGAATATTTATATTTCAAAAGAAAACTTGGATATTGGTAAAGAACTTGGATATTGCATTTAAGATAGTTGAATATCTCAATGAATTATACATTAGGTTAGAGGACCAACTCAATTGAGAAAGAACTTGGATATCACATGTGGGATAGTTGAATAATTATACATTAGGTTAAAGGACCAACTCAATTGGGAAAGAACTTAGATATTGCATTTGAGATAGTTGAATATAAATTAGTGTATGGAAATTTGAACATAACACCTATTGGCACAAAATATGTAAGCTAACTAATTTCCATAAGATACTTGGAGGAAAAATAGACTGCATTTAAACACCCCACAACCACATTAAATGTTGACAGCAAAAAGAAAATGAGAAATCCTCTATACAACAGATTTGAACATAACAGCTGTGGGAACAAAATGTGCAAGATAACATCTTCCTATGACATGGATGCCAAAAAGGAAACATCTAAGCACCTGACAACAACACATTAAATGTCGATGGAAAATTCATTAAGACAATGTAAGATCGTGAATACAAGAGGGTCTGACGATGTCTATGACCCCTGCTGCTTGAAAGAAAATATGAGTAGTAAAATATACCACTGTAATAATAAGAATTTACAATCACTATAGCACTGTAATAATAATAAGAATTTACCATTATTATAAACATCGCATAAAGAATTTGGACAAAGTCCAAAAAAACGTTACCAGCTGGATGTATAATAATGTGTTGTTGATATGGCATTGTAACAACATAAAGATTTTAGCATGGTGTCAAAAAATAGGACCGCGGAGCAATAACATATATACAGTTAAATCAATAAACAATATGCAAAACACATTAAAACATTATAGAGAGACACAAATATAAGGTGGTTCACCCAAACGATGGGCTACGTCCATAAAGAAATTGCCAGTCCTTTTATTACACTCTAGAAAGATGAAGGGATACACCCTGTAGCAAAACCGCTGCACTTCCTCTTCATTCTCTCACAGTCTCTCTTCCAATAAAATACAATACTATACTATGTCATTTTACAATGCTTTCTTTTATAGGGGAAATACAATGGGAAAATCCTAGGATTAACCCAATAACATGGGTCCGTAAAACTGTTGGCCAACTGTTATAGCTGATTTTACCACTCTAGGTGAATCACACTTTGTATGGCCTTCCCATGTCCCACTGCAGACTCCTTAGAACCCTTGGACCATTTTTTGTCCTTTGATGTTTCCTTAATCATCCCTAAAAACATGTGAAAAATGATACATGCGACTTTTAAACCTATAAGCACGTATATACGCGGGTTTGACCACTAAAACCGCATACATCAAGATGTGTACAAAATCCAAATCCTTTTGGAGTTTTTCTTGACATGGATCTGACTCACTTGACTCCTGGCCTTCCCTATGCCTTGAGATCACTCGGATTTGACCTTTCATTACCCCTTTGAAAATCTATATAAGGAACTATATGGTACATTGAAGGCATATGAGAGAATTGAGAGCAAAGAAACTATAGTCCATTGTTGCTAGAATTTATGCTTGAGTCTGCATCCCTTTGTCCCTCGGAGCACTTTTGTGTTCTTCCCAAGCTTGCCTTTTGCTTGTGAGCTTGCTATTGAGAGATGGAGGATTGAGGTGGTGGAGACCCAAGTGGGGGATTTAGTTTCTCTGGTTCACAGACATGTTGTCAGAGGTTGTATCTATTGTAATCTCTGATTTATATTAATAGAAATATCTTTTCCTGTCCAATCATGTGTGTTTGAATGAATATTTTATCCATGGGATTATTTCAAATGATTATACATTGTTGATTATATATGCTAGAATAGATCTAACACCATGATCTATAGTATGATTGTTTTGTTTACGTTTTGTTGAGGAAGTAATTTATCAATTCAAGTTGAAGTTGGAAAGCTCAATGGGGATCTACTTCAACCGTCCGGAATAAGGTACGAGGTCTGATCCTTTAGTGTTAGACATTTAATTTTTATTGCATATTGGAAAAGATTGATTTCTGGAGTCATGATGTCTGTTGTGGTACCCCAAGCCATAGGAATTTCTCTCCGTAACAGAATTGGTGACTCTGCTGGGGAGTTCCTAGTAGGTGTCCTTTGGGGGTTTTTTTATCGGCATTCAATGAATTTGAATTGCTCTTTCTTTCTTGTTTTTGTGTCGGGTCTGGGGGCATGTATTCCTGGTAGTGTCTGATTGGTGTGAAGTTTGTCTCAGCTTGTCTATTTGCCTTGGTTTTATGCACCTTTCTTCCTGTACACAATTTTTTAACTCACAGTCGCGTATACAAGCAGTTTTCTCTATGATTTCTGCGTATACACGTGGGTTTACTACGAACAGTCGCATATTCCCTTAGTTTTTCCTTTTTGTGGAATTTAAATGGTTGTTGGGTGAAGTTTGACAATTGCTGAGTCTCCTTTGGCACTACCTGAGTCTGTTTATACCTCTGTTTCTGACCAGAGACGTTTTTTTAGGCTAATTTTTTTTATAAGAAGGTTCTTCTTATGGCATTTTCGATTTTTTATTTGGGATTAGTACATTAGATTTATTTTACCTTAGTGCTTTACTTGAGTGTTTTTTTAGTGTGCTTGCAAGGTCTAGGGGTCATAGAATCATTCTTTTTCTTTTTGTATCTCATTTTATTTCAAAAAATCCAAAAACATTTGCTTATCATCATGCATTGCATTTTGCATTTTGTATTTTGCATTGTACTTACACTAGATTTTCTTTGGAGTATTAGTTAGGATTTCATATAGGAAAGGTTGCATTCATCATTTGAAGAAAAATTGTGCATTTCACGTAGTAGCATACCCTATTTTCATGGACACAATGCATTTGCATTGATTGTTAGGTGTGCATTTTACTTCATGTTGTGTCATAACACCATTAGTTGCACGGCCATATCCCTATTTTGAGTAATAAAGCCAATTAAAAACAATGCTAAATTAAAATGAATTACACTCTTTTATTTTCTAGGGTGCACCAATAAGCTTAGGTTTTAGGGTCTTGGAATAGTTCATTGTGAGTAAATTCTCCAAGACCACTAAACAACAAAATCTATGTGTCTGTCCAGGTGAGTGTGTGAAATCCTTGGTATAACCAGTGTTTCTAAGGATCCTCCTCTCAAAAGGGAGTTAAGCATGAGGCAGTGTGAGCGTTTATTGATTGGGATGACCCCTAGTCATAACTGAGTAGCACCAAAGATATTTCCAGGATTATATTTGTATCTGGGGGCTCTTTCAAGAGTTTTGGGCTTTGCTACCCTACCCATATGGTCAATCCCACCTGCGACTATCCACCTGAGAATTGATTATATTGAGGTGACCTTAGTGGCCTTACCTAGGATATCAAGGGGGTACTTTGCAGGGGTTATTCTGCGGGTGTCTCGGCTAGGTTGGGGTCGGACAGCACAGTTGCTTTATGCATTGAAGCTGAGGGCCACAATAATTGGTTACGTACCTCCGCTTGTTGTGTATGGGAGTCTCAAGCCTCTCCTAGGTGAGACATACTTGCTTCATTTGAGAGCTCACTTATCCTGCTCTTAATTGCTTGCATTTGGATTTAGATTTTATTAGTGATTTCTCTGTGCATGATAGCTTGCCTAGGGTTTGCGTAAATAGAGAGTATTTTCTATTTTTTGAGTCATTTTGGATTCGGGTGTGGCTCCTCACCATTCTCGTTGTTTAGCAGGACTTCCACCTTCTAATTCTCCTCCTCCTTTGGGAGATAGACCTAGACAGTCTAGGCGGACTAATCCACACATTGATTCACACACCATGGGAGACCATATAGAGGATATTCCTGAACCACCTTCTCCCATTCGTGTAGACGATGGGGAGTTTACCCCTACCTACGATCCTTCACTTGACATGGCTGAGTTAGGTCCTGTGATTTATGAGATAGGAACCTTTCATGATAGACCTACTCACTCTAGAGTTGATTCCCCATTGACGCATTGTCGGTATGGAATGCCGGAGGATGCCGAGACTCATTTTGAACCCACAAGCACTAGCTCTGGTATTTATGGTAGGTCTGGTTTTCCCACACATGATTTTGCATTTCATGTCAAATCTGAGTTCGAGCCTAACACTATGCCTGGGGGCACTCTCATTTCTTACCATGCAGAGAGGTTTGGGAGCACTAGTCACATTGCACCTTCCATCCCGGTGGTGGAGGTCACATCACATATTCCTCCTAGGTCTAGGGTTAGTGATCCTATTAGGATACCAGGCCTAAGATGGGTGACTATAGGGAATAGTACGTACATTATTACTCAGGTCCCTCTGTCATCTATCCCTACTTCTTCAAATGTTCATCCTCCACCTTATTCACATGGTCCTTCAGGATGAAACATTGCTATGAGTCATGTCCATACTGCAGTTACTAGATCGTTTGTTTCTCAGCTTCATGTACCACCCATTGTTTCGGGAGGTCATGCTCATACTTCTAGAGGTCACATTCCTACTTCAAGAATGTATATTCCTACTTCCGGAGCGTATGTTCCTACTTACGGAGTGTCTCATGGGACATTTCATGCGATGACTTATGGGCCCTATTACAAGACGCAATATGGATAGGGTTCGTCACCTTATGGGGGTGGGTATCAACAACCTGCTTACTCTCCTAATTATAGCTTTGTAGCTCCTACTAGTTAAGGTCCACCACACTATGGTGCTTCCATGCCACCCTATACTGGTCATACGGGAGGAGGGTACTATGTCCAAGGCCATGGTGGTAATCAGACCTATCAGGGAGTGGTCCATCGACCTCATCATCCTAGGCTCCCTTTCCTTGTGATTTTGAATCTTCCTGACTTGTCGAGATTAACAAACGATCCTATAGCTCATGACCCAGCTTGGCCGGCTGTCCCTACTAAGATTCCCTCGGACATACCTAAGTTCGAGGGAAAACTGGGAGAGGATCCGAGGGAACACATTACTACATTTCACCTATTGTGCTCTTCAAATTCCTTACATCAGGACTCCATCCATTTAAGGCTATTTCAATGCACCCTTACAGGGCCTGCCATGAAATGGTATATAGAGCTACCTAGGGGAGCTTTCGCTTTGTTCGATGACTTTTCTTAACCACTTATAGCTACCAGTGTGTTATGACGTTGGTACTGAACTCTTGTTGACATTTTGGCAAGATAAAGCCACACATATCTCGGATCATATTCAAGAGTGTTGTAGATGGAAGAGGTTAATTAAATCCTTTATACCATTGGAGTTCCTCCTCGAATGGTTCCTCAATTCGTTATTGCCATATATAGCGAAGGTTGTTTCGACATCCGTAGTGCAGAATGAGGAACAAGTTATTTTTAGGGCATAGGAACTGGACTTGATTTATGCTCAGTCTGGTTTGTTATGTGAGATTATTCCCAATGGTCCGCATTCTAGTTTCAATCCCAAAGTCAAACCTGGACCACATGACGATGGCATTGTAGGTTGTGCAAGTGTAAAACCTGCGAATTTAGTTGCAAAACAAGTCAGTCAATTGTCAATCAACCAATCTACTTTGGGACAAGCTATGGCTTCGTCTTAACCCACCCAAATGGTGAGTGTACTTTTAGTACAATCGTCGGACCAAAAGGGTAACCAGCATCCCGGAAGGAATAGAAAAAAGGGTAAAAATAATCGTAAGGGTGGGAATAAGAATGAGAATGCTAGTAGTAATGACAAGAAAGATTGAAATGATGGGGGGGACAAGCAAGCTAAATGTAATTTTAAGTTCCCTTACAATTTATGTAAGGACAATCACCTCACTTAATTATGCCCTCGTATTGATGAAGCCTCGAGATTCTTGGCACATGGCCCAGCTGTGCTGACTAACCCTTTACTGCAAAATCAAAATATGAACTCGAGGTCCCATGACCAGTCTAGTGGTGATCAAGATCCATCGGAGGGTAGT
The DNA here is from genome assembly GCA_001517045.1 of Pseudotsuga menziesii. NCBI lineage: Eukaryota > Viridiplantae > Streptophyta > Pinopsida > Pinales > Pinaceae > Pseudotsuga > Pseudotsuga menziesii. The sequence goes on along the minus strand of LPNX010644411.1, from coordinate 491,603 downwards.
GGTCATGGTTGCATTAACATGGTACGTGCTACGAAAGTTGTGACCTGTGTGAAAGATTATGGTTCGTCACAACCCAGCCTAGGAAAAGAGATTGATCCACCAGGGTCCCTTTTGCATATTGAGAAACCTATGGATAAACCTAAAATTGCACCTCGCATTCCTAAGGGAGTCCTTAAGCGTTCAAGGCATAATCCAAATGCCCGAGTTGCCCAGAACCATTTAGTTGTCAAGGATTTGGGCCATACTCCTTGTGCCATGTCTGCATTGGAAGTGCTTCAAAGTTGTCCTTCACAAAGGAAGGCGTTTCTTTCCACCCTTGGTGTGAATGATGATGATTCTTCCTCCATGATTAAATTTGAAACTACAGGACTTCAGCCTTGCTTGCCTTACTATGAGTCTATTTTGATTCATGTAGAGTGTCTTAATATGACCGTCAAGTGCACTATGATTGACGAAGGCGCTGCCGCTTCTGTAATGTCTTTATCATGTTGGAAGGGTCTAGGTTCCCTTGAGCTATCTAAATCAGTGACCATTTTAACTGTGTTCCATGGGAGATCTTTTAGACTGCACGACATCCTTCCTTCCCTTAAACTCTGTCTGGGAGGGAAGACCGTTGCGATAGAGGTCGAGGTGGTTGATGCGCCCCTTGACTACAATCTCTTGCTGGGTAGGAATTGGATGTACAGTATGCAAGCCATTACTTCTTCCCTGTTCTGCGTTGTATGTTTTCCACATAACGGGAATATTGTAATGATTGATCAAATGGCATTGAAGAATCTGTCTGTTACTGCATCTTCGGGATCTTCTATCCCAATCATTGAACACTCTCAGCCGGCAACTGGAAGTGTGGGTGTAGGCATGTATCCATCCCTCATGGGAAGATTTAGTTGTCCTACACCGATCCTTATGATAGGGTCTAGTTCCAGTGAGGCTTTGAAATCTATGAGATCGATGTCTTTTTGCACGAGTCATATGGAATATCCTTGGATTCTTCCTACACCGAGTACTCCGAGTGAGCCCATTGTGATGGACGAGCTGTTGCCTACAACTATGATAGCCTATCAAGCTAATCTCAAGTGTGTTGCAGAGCCTAGTCCTTCCTCTTCGCGGTCATAGGAGGAGGACCCTTATGTGCTGCCGGCATGGGCATTACAGTCTTCTCACGCGCACGACTGCCTTGATACGATTTTCCCTTTAGATGAAGTGATTATTGAGGCTATGTCTGGAGTTGAGCTACCATGGGAAGAACTCCATCATAGATTGTAATTTCTTCTTAAGCTTGACCTCTTAGAGCATGAGGACTTTAGGGTGGTTTTTAGTGAGAGATTTGGTATTCCTATGCTTCCATTAAGCTCTCCTAGTCAGATGGCTGATGGAAACATGGCTAACATATCTTCAACGATTCCTATCAACATCTATCGCAATCCATGCAGAATAGAGAATGTCTATATTGGGGCGGAATGTTCCCATGCTGAGATTCTAGAATACACCGAGCTATTTAAATAATTCCGTCATATTTTTGCTTGGTCTTATGATGAAATGCCAGGTATCAACCCTCGTATTGTCGAGCACGAAATTAAGACTTACCCCAATGCTAAGCCTGTTCGACAACACTTGCAGGTGGTGAATCCTAGGAAAGCACCCATGATTAAGGCAGAGATAGAGAAGCTGTTGAAAGCCAGTTTCATCTATCCTATTCCCTTGACAGAGTGGGTTTCAAACCCCATTCCGATGGATAAGAAGTAGGGAGTGATTTGTATATGTACTGATTTCTGCGATTTGAATCGTGCCTGTCCTAAGGACAATTTCCCCACACCATTTATTGATCAGATTTTGGGTGAGTGTGTAGGTAGCGAGGTTTTTTCCTTTATGGACGGATTTTCCGGATATAATCAGATACAAATTAAACCTGAGGACCAACATAATACTGCATTTATTTGTCCTTAGCAAAATTTTGCATATCGAAAAATTCCTTTTGGCCTTAAAAACGCCAGAGCTACATTTCAGTGGGAAATGACCTTGATCTTCCACGAGCTCAAGTCAATTATCAAAGTATTTTTGGATGACCTTGCTGCTCATTCTCGTATGAGAATGCATCATCCCTATAACTTGAGATTGGTATTCGAAAGATGTCGGCATTATTTGGTTAGATTAAATCCTCATAAGTGCATATTTTGTGTGAAGTCAGGTCGTTTGTTAGGATTCATCATTTCTAAAGAGGGTATAAGAGTCGACCCTTTGAAGGTTGAGGCAATACTTCAGTTGTCTCCCCCAAAGAATATTCGTCATCTTCAATGTTTACAAGGCATGGAAAACTTCTTACGAATATTTGTTGTCAACTTTTCCAATTTGACTAGAGGCTTCATGCATCTATTGAAGAAGGACACCCCTTTTTGTTGGGATGAGTGAGCCTAGGAGTCCTTTGAGGCACTCAAGCGAGCCCTAGCATCGACCCCGGTGATTAGTCCCCCAGACTATAGCTGTGATTTTCTATTATATGTGGCCACGTCCATGGAGATGATTGGTATGGTTTTGGTTCAAGAGGATGAGGACCTCCAAGAGCATGTCATATACTATCTGAGCCAGAATCTTGTTGACGCAGAGATTCGTTATTCTCATGTCGAGAAGCTTTCTTTAGCTACCGTACATGCGGTTCAGTGGTTGAGACATTATATTGTCCTTCGCCAGACCTTGGTTGTAGCCCATGTAAATCCATTTCAATTCATCCTCACTCGAAGGATGATTGGGGGAAAATACAATAAATGGATTGTCATTCTCCGAGAATTTGATCTCGAATTTGTTTCGGCAAAATCAAAGAAGTCTTTAATTTTTGCAGAGCTTATATTGGATTTCCCGAGCGAGGCTGAGGAGTTGGTTTGTGAAGATACGTCTGTCGATGAAAAAATATTCTTAATCTCAACTTTAGACCTGTTTGTGCCAGAAATTGTTCCTAAGGCTAGGGGAACAAGCCAACACAATCTCAATAGTAAAACTCAATAAATAAAACAAAGTTTAGGGTTTTTGGTATGATTTAAATGGTTGTAAGCTTCAAGAACAGTCAGGGAATACATTCAGAACAAAAGTAACAACTAAATCATAATCATAAACTGATAAAGATGCATGACATATATAACAAGATCCAATTTGAAACAACATTGAGGTTCATACATAAACAACAGGCATTACCAGCAAACACACATTAACCAGCAATGAATTTGTCAATTTAAGCAACTAGACAAGAAGAAAAATGAAGTCAATACAAACAACTGAAGGATAAAGGTCATGTATATCTCATAATTTTATCAGTAAATGCCTATAAGAGTTACAGTACTTATCTCTGAACAAGTTTACAGACAAAACAGTCTTGTAAACCTCCTGATGCTCCCAAAAATCAGAACCCTAACAATGTCTTGCTAACTCATCTAAATAGGAACATTCTCCCAAAATCAGTTAGGTCTCACATCCTAACTGTCTCCATCAAATCACTAAGGTAAAGTAAAAAGTACTTTTTTACAAAATTACAAAATTGCTAAAAATAGCAAATCATTAACAAAAACTGTTTGTCAAACTGATTCATTAATTAAAGCATAACTAATTCAAAGCTCCTTCGCTGCTTCAGCAAGTAGGTCTAAACCATCTAGGTTTTAAGACCTCCTCTTTGCTCTTTTATGTTTCTTTTTCATATCAGCTATCTTTTTCTGAAGGTCTTCATTCTCTTGTTGTAAACTTTCAACTGTCTTCTCTAGCTTTGTAGAATACCTGTCAGTGGCTGTCTTCCTTTTTAGCACTTCTTTAGACACTTCTGATAGCTGTAGGAAATGATGATGGACATCTTGCAACTCCTCTATAAGACCCTTGTTGACTCTAAACAAACTGTCATTAGTCTCTTGTAATTGTTTTACCTGTTGCTTGTATTTCTGAACTCTTTCCTGCAAGCTTTCATCATCAAAACTAGGGTTTTCCAATACATTTGCATCCTGCATTAAAAGATCTGAGAAATCAACATGAACAATAGATTCTTCTATAATTCCTGCTTGCTTGAGTATAGCTTCATCTTCTTCCTCCCATTCCTGATCTTCAAGAGGACATGCTTTTGCTTTTTCTTCTTCCTGCTGTTTTAAAATTCTATCTTTTATTTCAAAAATTATTTCAGATAATTTAGAAGCATGTTGACTTGTTTCTTTTGCAGACTAAGAAGAAGAAGAAGGATTGGAAATTGACTTTCCCTTGCTTTTTCTGCCCTGTTTAACAATTTCTGCTTCTTCATTAGAGGAAGAATCAATCACAACAGCTTCTTGTCTGAATTTTAGCTTGGGATTAAGTAGCTTTTTCATATTCCACCTGAGTTTATTAGTTGGCCTAGTTTTAGGCCTTCTGTATGAAGCTACAGTCCTCTTTTTCTTCTTCTTAGGTCTAGCTGATTTAACCTCTGAGGTGAGGAATTCTCCACATGCTTCAGCACTTAGCTCTGCTTCATCAACTGGCTGTTCATCCTCTAATAAATATCCTTCATCCTCAGACAAAATGGTGAGGGGGTTTCTTTGTTTAGTTTTCACTTCATCTTCAAGTATAGAATCCTTCTCTTCATCAATAGTCTTGGTTTCTTGAGTATCTGCTGGTGGTGGCAATTACAAACTAGGCTGCACTTTTTCTCCTGCAAACAATGAGTACCTGCTTTTAGGGCAATCTGAGGACATTTTGAACTGACTGAAAACCTTTACCTGCTCTGCTACCTTCCTAGCCTTAACATCATCTTTATCTACAGGTTTGGCTGTGTGACCTAACTTTTTCATCATCACTTTTCCCTTATCAGTCTGTTTCTTAGGTTGCTGGTCTTCTTGCTGGGGATGAACATCTGACCAGAATAGAAAGAATTCCCATGTTCTACCCTCATGTTGCAACATAGTGATGATGATCATCTTGATCAGACCATGATGAAAGATTGACTGGGAGGAATGATCTTCATGTTGTTTTACCCTGCTGGACATCTTTTGCAAGCTCTTCAAAAAGAAGAAGGGCAGATTCATCTTGGAGACTCCTACCATGTGTTGGTGGAATCTAAAGTGATATTTATACACATAGCCATACCTGCCTTCACAAGTCACATAACTCTCTAGTATCCTAATGGGCTCAATCCACTCTTTCCTGAAATTTTGAATAGGAATACCCTTGTTCCAGTCAGGAGTCACATTAGGTAACAGGTACCTCTGAGGTTCAAAATCAAAATGTAACTTTTTGAACCAATGCTCACCCTCATTACTGATTCCAGTTGCTTCTGCAATTATTTCCACAGTCAATTTGAATTTTAGAGCATCCAGGATGACCATGTCTTCTTTCATCCCCGGAGCAAACTTACAAGAGACTTGTGCATTGTAGCCATTGATCCTTCTGAAGAAATTGAGCCAACCTGCTTGTTGAAACAATTCAGCACAGTCTGGGGGTTTCTCAATCCATGCTAGGTCAGTGGGCTCAGCCCTATTGATTTTTCCACTTTTGCCACTCTTTCCCATCTTCTTCTTTCAGGAACTAGAAACAGTCTGACTTTAGGTTTCAAATAGGTTTTACAGACTGGTTTTCTGTTCTTTGAACTCCTTCACAATCTGCAATACACTCCTAGACAGGCCTATTTATTTAAAAGATGAAGTAAAAGCTTCCCAACAGGGGGTCAAATTCACTTGAACCAAGGCTTCATTGTTTCTTTTTTACAACAGTACAAACTAGGTCTGTATATAGGTAAACTGTGAGAGTTTCATGAAACAGTCATAAGAACACAATAACACTGCTCATTCTTCAAAAATGCACCATCAAACATAATGTCAAACTGTTTCAGACTATATGCCATCCAAGCTCCTCATTTTAGGGTTAAGGAAACAAGCACTATGATATGCATTCAGATATGATCTCTTCCTTTAGTAGAAACTGATTCAAATCACAGAAAACAACACTTTCATTAATTTCAGTGTCCAGGCTGTTCAATGTAATTGAAGACTGTCAGTGAATGTGGCTGTTCTATTTTCAATATTGTACTTCTATTTCTATGTATCAACCAGCGTCGATCTTCAAACCCTAAAATTCTCACAGCTTCAGATTTTGCAAGAGTAACATCAACCACAGGCTTATTAGACCGACTGGAGACTACCTGTATGAAAAGGGAGAAAAACACCACTGTCTGCAATATATTCACCTTAGCCAAAAGACTGTCGTCAAAACCTGTATATAAAATCCAACATGTTCTCCAAACAATTGATTTTACAAATTATGACAATTATCAACAGTTTCACAAGTAAACTGAACACTTTCTGTGTAAAGGATGAGCATAATAAAACAATCTATAAGTCATCTCAATGCTGATTCCTGTAGATTCTGATTCAAATGAGCATTAAGTATGAGAGAAATCCTTTTCAGTTAGCTCATTGTAGCCAATATGCATCAATATCAGAGTTTTTCTTTTAGTATATTGGAGAGCAAACATAAACAACCTTCCTTCAAACTGTCATCGAAATTCCAAAAACTGAATGCTTTAAACTTAAGGTTATTTTGATGCTCTGCTCAGTAAACTTCTTCAGAATAGCTCCAGGCAGTTATTTCTATGGTGAACAGTTCATTTTGTAACCTATTCTATCCTCTGCAGCAACCAATTTCTCCAGAATAACCTTCAGCGAGAAAAACCCAATTTTTCCAATTATATGGGTTTGTATTGAAATACCTACCAATTGTTCAACTGCCATGACTTAAACCTTCGTTTTGGGCTGTCAACTGCCTCTCCTTGTGCGTACAGGTGTTTTCATATTATTACTTTGACTGCAGGTAAGTAGATTAAAAAGCCCTAATTTTTGCTGGCTTTTATAACACTGTCTCTTCTCCACAGCAACACAATCCACCTTTTGAGCAGTTAACTTTACTTCACGAGCAGTCTTCTCCTCTGATAATGCATGTAAAAAGAGAATTATGCCAGCTTAGACCGAGATTTATTGATATCTTTCCAACTGATTCCGCATTATAAGCAATGATGAGCCTGATTTGTTTTGAGACTGATAACCACCTGAAAATGTGCTGAAACTGCAGTCTACACGTGCTAAACCACTCATCCAATGCGATTAGTCACTCACAAATTGAAATCATGATAGAAATTGATTTGAAAATCAAAAAAAACAAAGAGCCACGATATTCTTGTAGCGCACCCTTTGTTAAATTTTTGTCCAGCGCTACAAGAATATGTCCAGTGTTAAAACTTCGCTATTTTTGAACTTTCTGCTAATTTGTAGGAGGTTTTAAAGCTGCTAGGGTGAAAATTAAGTCTAAGTACTCTCTAAATAAACATTAATGAATCAAAAATTTGATATAATGACCTTTCTTTAAACCCCTTTGAAATGCAAAGAACCAAAAAATCAAATAAACCTATAAAAAATAAGTTCAAAAAGACCATGTAATCATCCAAAGAGTTCCTAAAGGAAACTAACACTAATACTTAAAACCAAAACCTTAACTGAAATAAAATGAAAAAACAAACCAAAAATGGAGTAATTAAACCAAAAAATGAAGAAAAAATTACTGACTTAACATCTGGCTCCAGCTGCGGGATGAAGTCCTCCCTGTGAGGCTTCAAGAACCTGTAGACCAGTGCCTTCTATCTTTTATTTACCTAACTGCAAACTTCCATTGGGATATGGAGTCTTTATACAACCTCACTCACACCGGTATGTACAATGAAGAGTGAAAATGATCTCATAAACTGTAGAAATGCTTGAGGAATCGCCCATTAACAGGGATGGGAAATTCCTCACCTTCCAAGGACTGCAAGATAAAGGTATTATTTTCCAAAAATTTTGATATCAGAAAAGGGCCAAACCAAAGATTATCAAATTTTCCATGCTTACCCTTCTGTTCCTTTCTTGCATCCCATCTTAAAACCAACTCACCTTCTGAAAAAGTATGCTCTTTAATTTTTCTGTCAAACCTGTTTTTTACCTTAGCTCTGTACAGCTGAGCTTCTTTGTCCACCTTCTTTCTATGCTGCTGTAGCTCTATCATTTCAAAGATCCTCCTTTGCATATCATTTGATTCCTCTTGAGAATTCTGAAGGAATTTCATCACTGGAATTCCCAGCTGAACAGGAAACACCGCTTCTGTTCCATAAACCAGCTGAAAAGGAGAAGTGCCAATGGCCTGCTCAACAGTGATTCTATCTGCCCACAATGCATATTTCAGCATTGAATCCCAAGACCTTTTATTATGCTTCAGCAATTTCTTGATGCTTTAAATGATATTTTTGTTAGATGATTCAGCCTGGCCATTTCCCTGAGGATAATAGGGAGTTGAGTGCTTCAGAATGATGCCATTTTTCTCACAGAAGGCCACCATTGCCTTGGATTTGAATGCCTTGGTATTATCAGTTATTAATCTCTGTGGACAGCCAAATCTACTCAGGATATTGTCTTCAATGAACTCCATAATCACCTTATCTGTAGCATTCCTTGTAGGAATGGCTTCCACCCATTTTGTGAAGAAATCTGTGGCAGTCAGAATCCAATGATGCTGTCCTGAAGATGCTAGATTTATCTCTCCAATAAAATCCAGATCCCATTACTGAAAAGGGGCATTGACTGCAATAGGCTTTAATGGAAAAGACAACAACTTCTGTTTACGTGCGAATTTCTGACAGGGTATGCAAGCTCTTACTTGCTGGTAAACATCTATGAATAAGGAAGGCCAATAATATCCAACTTGTAAGATTTGATATGCTGTAGCTTTCCAATACTTATGCCCCCCACAGGCTCCTTCATGAGATTCTGAAATTACTTCCCCGATTTCAGCTTGATCCAAACACCTTAACAAGATATCTCCTGGGTCTTTCCAAAACAATTGATCAAGATTCCTGAAATCAACACACAGTCTGATCTCCCCATTCTTTTTCCTGACAGGTACAAGATTTGCAACCCAGGAGGAGTACCTGAGAGGCACTATTATCTTAGCATCCAGCAACTTCTTTATTTCCTTTTCAATCACAGGAAATAAGGCTGGATTTATCCTTCTCAATTTCTGTCGGAAAGGCTTAACATTAGGCTTCAAGGGAACCTTATGCTAAATGGTTGCTGTGTCATAGGTTCTTAATTATTCATAGGACCATGCAAATACATCCACATGTTCTTTCAAAAGCTTGATATATCTGCTCCTTTGCTCTGCTGTCAGAGATTTAGAAATTTTTACCACTCTTGGGTTTTCTGTAGTACCAATATTGCAGTCCACTACATTGTCTTCTGAATATTGAACCACTGGCTTTGAAGGAGTGTCATCCTTGGTAGAAATTATTTCTAAAGGCACTAAACCTTTAGGGATAAATTTACTCTTCAACTCAATGATGTTATGGCCTGCTATCTCTTGTGCAGCAAACTCACTTTCAGCAGACTCATTTTCAGCAGACTTATCATCCTGTTCTTATCCTTCATCTTGATCAATTTGAGCATTGGAAAACTCATCTGTAAGCTCAAGAAATTTCTTAATTTCAATATCATCTTCGAAAACCCTCCAGTGCTTCACATTGTCAGGGAAACATGGTCTGTACCTCACCTGTATAGGATACCTTAGCTGAGTAGTTTTAGGAATCCTGAAGTATGAGGCAACCAAAGCTAAAGAGTCTACAGTCTCATTGTGATTTATTGGAATATGAGTGATATTAAATGCTATGAAATAATTTTCAAGCATATCCCATACCTCATTCCTATAGACCTTCAACAAATCTTGCTTTACTTGATAGTTGTTCTTCACTTGTCGAACAACCAACTCGGAGTCGCCATATGCAGTAATTTGCTGAATGCCTAAGTCTTTAGCAGCTTTCAGTCCTAGTATCAAAGCTTCATACTCAGTAGTATTGTTAGTGGTAACAAACTCCATCTTATACATGAGTTTCACTATTTCACCTCCAGGAGAAATGAGTAGGACCCCAGCTCCAACACCCTCTTTGCAAGAGGATCCATCAAAATACAATTCCCACAATTGATCTTCTTCTTCTCTGCAATGTGTCACTGGTTTTTCTTTTTCAACTTGTAAGAGGCCAACAGAATTATCTTCATCACTGAAATTCAACATGCAAGTCCCTAGATCTTTGTCAACAGAGTACAATGGATGATTAGTGGGGTTTTTATCATCTGTGACAATGTAGGCAAACTGTAGTTCTCTGTAAAGTCTCCTATTTTCTCCACCAAAAACAGGAATGGTGGCATATGAGAGATCCATATGTAAGGTTCCTCCAACCTTCTTTTCCTGGGATCTTGAAAGAAGCATACCAAAATTGGGTGTGATATCCGCTACAACACCATCCATTATGACACTCTTCATGGGCAGCTGAGTAAGGTTAACAACCATATCTTTAATTACTCCTAAACACTTGACAGCTCGGGATTCAAAGGCATATAAGTCATGATAAGGTTTTGTGATACTGAGACCAAGGGCTTCCATCACAGCTTTGGGCATTAAGTTATGGGATGCTCCAGAGTCTAACAGGAAATTGTGAATCATCTGGTCATGGACAGTCAAGGTAACATAGAAGGGAGGAGAAGCACCAGCTTCATTTTCTGTTTTCTCAGCTAAGGCAGACCCAATGAATATATTTGGGCTTTCTTCTTGCAAATTGACAGTATCTGAAACAGGCTGACCACTAGCAGAATTGATAACCTTTAAGACTGTTTGTTTATATGATGGATTCTTAATAAGCTCAGTCAATGGTACAGGAATTTTTAATTTGCCTAACTCATTCTCCAAACTGAAATTTTGGATTGACTTGTTTACCTCTTCAATTTTAGCATTCTTCCTGGACTTTTCTGCAGGCTGCTTCTTTTCTGTGACAGGATCAGCAACTTGTTTATCAGGAACAGCTGCAGCAGGAACAACAGCTTTCTTCTTGGGAGCTTGGACTACTTGTTTCAGACCAGATCTGAGATTAATACTCTTCTTAATTCCATTCTGATTAGCAGCAGCATTTACAACAGTTTTCTCAAACTCCAAATAATCTTCAACTTCATACAAATCAACATCATAGTACTTAGAGTTCAGAAAATCTTCTTCTGTTACGAAACCTCCAGATAAACCATCTCCAAAGTGGTTCATATCCTGATCTTTTTCAATCTCTTCAAAGAGAAACTGTTCATCAACCTCTTCTTCATCAGCTACATTATTCTGGAAAGGTGGAGGTACTCTCTGCTCCTCATTCTCTCTCCTTTCTTGCTGGATGTAATTATTCCTTCGCTCCCTTGGCATGAATCTAGGAGCAAACTGCCTTCTAAACTGATTTTGGTTATTTGGGTTCCTCTGAGCTTCTTGAGCAGGTTTAGTTGAATTCTTTTCAAGCTCCAGTTTGTTTAACTTAGCAGTAAGAATTTTCACAAGCTTATCCATTTCATTAATTTTGGCTTCAGCAGACTGAGGGGCAGCACTTGTTGAAACAGCTTCCTTCTTTCCCTTTCTTTCATACTGCTGCTGAGGTGTTTCTTTTTTAAGCCTATTAGAAGCCAACAAATTAGACTCTACCTCCAATGCGGCATCTTGCATGTTCAACAAAGTGATAGGTCTTCTTTCTCTGAGTAATAACAAAAATTCATGGTCAAATGCATTTGCATAAGTCATCTTGGCTGATGTTTCAGTAGGTTTGATCTTTGCTGGAATCCTACTATACATCTTGATAAATATTTTGGAGAAATCAGCAACAGTCTCATCTTTCTTTCTTCTGAGAGCACCAAACTCAGTGATATAATAGGTATGGTCCTTGGTGTCTCCCCACTGCCTCAGAAATAGGTCTCGGAGTTCTTCAATTATGGTGATAGAGTTGGCAAGCAACTCTCTAAACCACTTTCTCACATCTCCATCCAGAATTTGAACAAATACCCTCATCCATATATCTTTAATTTCAATGTTCTGATTGTCTGCATAACTCAGGAAAGCCTCCCAATGTTCTTCTGCAGTTACTTCACCTTGTCCATTGAATCTGGGCATATATTTCTGATAATCTCCTCCAAGCAAAGCATGTAAATGCTGAGGTAGGACTAATGGAGCATACATGGCTGCTACCATCCTGTCCATCACATCCATGGGTGGGTTTTGACCTGCCATTGTGGACTGAGGTTTGGACTGAGGTTTTGAAGAGGAAGAAACTTGACTGGAACTTGCTTGAAAAGGGTTCTTTCCTATTTTTAGTTGAAAGAGAGGGATTTTTCCAGGAGAAGTAGTCTTGGCTTTCAAAAAGGTTTCAGGATTGGTAAAAACTTGAAAGGTACTTTCAGGAATGATAGGTTTTATCCAAGGTGAGTCTTCAGCTAGGTCTAATGAATCACCCAACTGGTCAGGGTCACAAAAGGCTGGTAAAGATTGGGACCTTCTGAGTTTTCTTACTGTTTTTAAAATCTGTTCTGGGTCTGAAACCCCTGAATGCAACGGTGAAATAGGTCTACTCCGGGTTCCCACTCCTCTAGAAGCCAGTGTGTCAAAATTTGGTGAAAATGGCCTTCAAAAGATGCTGGTTTAAGTCCACCTCTTAAACTAGGAAAAATGATAAGTATCCCAGGGAAGATATGCTTCAGCTTCATCCCCGGCAACGGCGCCAAAGATGTTTGTGCCAGAAATTGTTCCTAAGTCCAGGGGAACAAGCCAACACAATCTCAAGAGTAAAACTCAATAAATAAAACAAAGTTTAGGGTTTTTGGTATGATTTAAATGGTTGTAAGCTTCAAGAACAGTCAGGGAATACATTCATAAGAAAAGTAACAACTAAATCATAATCATAAACTGATAAAGATGCATGACATATATAACAAGATCCAATCTGAAACAGCATTGAGGTTCATACATAAAAAACAGGCATTACCAGCAAACACACATTAACCAGCAATGAATCTGTCAATTTAAGAAACTAGACAAGAAGAAAAATGAAGCCAATACAAACAACTGAAGGATAAAGGTCATGTATATCTCATAATTTGATCAGTAAATGCCTATAAGAGTTACAGTACTTATCTCTGAACAAGTTTGTAGACAAAACAGTCTTGTAAACCTCTTGATGCTCCCAAAAATCAGAACCCTAACAATGTCTTGCTAACTCATCTAAATAGGAACATTCTCCCAAAATCAGTTAGGTATCACATCCTAACTGTCTCCATCGAATCACTAAGGTAAAGTAAAAAGTAATTTTTTACAAAATTACAAAATTACTAAAAATAGCAAATCATTAACAAAAACTGTTTGTCAAACTGATTCAAAGCTCCTTCGCTGCTTCAGCAAGTAGGTCTAAACCATCTAGGTTTTGAGACCTCCCCTTTGCTCTTTTATGTTTCTTTTTCATATCAGCTATCTTTTTCTGAAGGTATTCATTCTCCTGTTGTAAACTTTCAACTATCTTCTCTAGCTTTGTAGAATACCTGTCAGTGGTTGTCTTCCTTTTTAGCACTTCTTTAGACACTTATGATAGCTCTAGGAAATGATGATGGACATCTTGCAACTCCTCTATAAGCCCCTTGTTGACTTTAAACAAACTGTCATTAGTCTCTTGTAATTTTTTTACCTGTTGCTTGTATTTCTGAACTCTTTCCTGCAAGCTTTCATCATCAAAACTAGGGTTTTCCAATACATTTGCATCCTGCATTAAAAGATCTGAGAAATCAACATGAAAAATATATTCTTCTATAATTCCTGCTTGCTTGAGTATAGCTTCATCTTCTTCCTCCCATTCCTGATCTTCAAGAGGACATGCTTTTGATTTTTCTTCTTCCTGCTGTTTTAAAATTCTATCTTTTATTTCAAAAATTATTTCAGATAATTTAGAAGCAGGTTGACTTGTTTCTTTTGCAGACTGAGAAGAAGAAGAAGGCTTGGCAATTGACTTTCCCTTGCTTTTTCTGCCCCGTTTAACAATTTTTGCTTCTTCATTAGAGGAAGAATCAATCACAACAGCTTCTTGTCTGAAATTTAGCTTGGGATTAAGTAGCTTTTTCATATTCCACCTGAGTTTATTAGTTGGCCTAGTTTTAGGCCTTCTGTATGAAGCTATAGTCCTCTTTTTCTTCTTCTTAGGTCTAGCTGATTTAACCTCTGAGGTGAGGAATTATCCACATGCTTCAGCACTTAGCTCTACTTCATCAATTGGCTATTCATCCTCTAATAAATATCCTTCATCCTCAGACAAAATGGTGAGGGGGTTTCTTTGTTTAGTTTGCACTTCATCTTCAAGTACAGCAGCCTTCTCTTCATCAATAGTCTTGGTTTCTTGAGTATCTACTACTGGTGGCAATTGCAAACTAGGCTGCACTTTTTCTCCTGCAAACAATGAGTACCTGCTTTTAGGGCAATTTGAAGACATTTTGAACTGACTGAAAACCTTTACCTGCTCTGCTACCTTCTTAGCCTTAACATCATCTTTATCTGCAGGTTTGGCTGTGTGACCTAACTTTTTCATCATCACTTTTCCCTTATCAGTCTGTTTCTTAGGTTGCTGGTCTTCTTGCTGGGGATGAACATCTGACTAGAATAGAAAGAAGTCCCATGTCCTACCCTCATGTTGCAACACAGTGGTGATGATCAGCTTCATCAGACCATGATGAAAGATTGACTGGGAGGAATGATCTTCATGTTGTTTTACCCTGCTGGACATCTTTTGCATGCTCTTCAAAAAGAAGAAGGGCAGATTCATCTTGGAGACTCCTACCATGTGTTGGAGGAATCTAAAGTGATATTTATACACATAGCCATAACTGCCTTCACAAGTCACATAACTCTCTAGTATCCTAATGGGCTCAATCCACTCTTTCCTGAAATTTTGAATAGGAATACCCTTGTTCCAGTCAGGAGTCACATTAGGTAACAGGTACCTCTGAGGTTCAAAATCAAAAGGTAACTTTTTGAACCAATGCTCACCCTCATTACTGATTCCAGTTGCTTCTGCAATTATTTCCATAGTCAATTTGAATTTTAGAGCATCCAGGATGACCATGTTTTCTTTCAGCCCCTAAGCAAACTTACAAGAGACTTGTGCATTGTAGCCATTGATCCTTCTGAATAAATTGAGCCAACCTGCTTGTTGAAACAATTCAACACAGTCTGGGAGTTTCTCAATCCATGCTAGGTCAGTGGGATCAGCCCTATTGATTTTTCCACTTTTTCCACTCTTTCCCATCTTCTTCTTTCAGGAACTAGAAATAGTCTGACTTTAGGTTTCAAATAGGTTTTACAGACTGGTTTTCTGTTATTTGAACTCCTTCACAATCTGCAATACACTCCTGGACAGGCCTGTTTATTTAAAAGATGAAGTAAAAAACTTCCCAACAGGGGTTCAAATTCACCTGAACCAGGGCTTCAATGTTCCTTTATTACAACAGTACAAAACTAGGTCTGTATAGAGGTAAACTATGAGAGTTTCATGAAATAGTCATAAGAACACAATAACACTGCTCATTCTTCAAAAATGCACCATCAAACATAATTTCAAACTATTTCAGACTATATGCCATCTAAGCTCCTCTTTTTAGGGTTAAGGAAACAAGCACTATGATATGCATTCAGTTATGATCTCTTCCTTTAGTACAAACTGATTCAAATCACAGAAAACAACACTTTGATTAATTTCAGTGTCCAGGCTATTCAATGTAATTGAAGACTGTCAGTGAATGTGGCTGTTCTATTTTCAATATTGTACTTCTATGTCTATGTATCAACCAACCTCGATCTTCAAACCCTAAAATTCTCACAGCTTCAGATTTTGCAAGAGTAACATCAACCACAGGCTTATTAGACCGACTGGAGACTACCTGTATGAAAAGGGAGAAAAACACCACTGTCTGCAATATATTCACCTTAGCCAAAAGACTGTCGTCAAAACCTGTATATAAAAGCCATCATGTTCTCCAAACAATTGATTTTACAAATTATGACAATTATCAACAGTTTCACAAGTAAACTGAACACTTTCTGTGTAAAGGATGAGCATAATAAAATAATCTATAAGTCATCTCAATGCTGATTCCTGTAGATTCTGATTCAAATGAGCATTAAGTCTGAGAGAAATCCTTTTCAGTTAGCTCATTGTAGCCAATATGCATCAATATCAGAGTTTTTCTTTTAGTATATTGGAGAGCAAACATAAACAACCTTCCTTCAAACTGTCATCGAAATTCCAAAAACTGAATGCTTTAAACTTAAGGTTATTTTGATGCTCTGTTCAGTAAACTTCTTCAGAATAGCTCCAGGCAGTTATTTCTGTGGTGAACAGTTCATTTTGTAACCTATTCTATCCTCTGCAGCAACCAATTTCTCCAGAATAACCTTCAGCGAGAAAAACCCAATTTTTCCAATTATAGGGGTTTGTATTGAAATACCTACCAATTGTTCAACTGCCACCGCTTAAACCTTCGTTTTGGGCTGTCAATTGCCTCTCCTTGTGCGTACAGGTGTTTTCATATTATTACTTTGACTGCAGGTAAGTAGATTAAAAATCCCTAATTTTCGCTGGCTTTTATAACACTGTCTCTTCTCCACAGCAACACAATCCACCTTTTGAGCAGTTAACTTTACTTCACGAGCAGTCTTCTCCTCTGATAATGCGTGTAAAAAGAGAATTATGCCAGCTTAGACAGAGATTTACTGATATCTGTCCAACTGATTCCGCATTATAAGCAATGATGAGCCTGATTTGTTTTGAGACTGATAACCACCTGAAAACGTGCTGAAACTGCAGCCTACACGTGCTAAACCACTCATCCAATGCGATTAGTCACTCACACACTAAAATCATGATAGAAATTGATTTGAAAATCGAAAAAAACAAAGGGCCGCGATATTCTTGTAGCACGCCCTTTGTTAAATTTTTGTCCAGCGCTACAAGAATATGTCTAGTGTTAAAATTTCGCTATTTTTCAACTTTCTGCTAATTTGTAGGAGGTTTTAAAGCTGCTAGGGTGAAAATTAAGTCTAAGTACTCTCTAAATAAACATTAATGAATCAAAAGTTTGATATAATGACCTTTCTTTAAACCCCTTTGAAATGCAAAGAACCAAAAAATCAAATAAACCTATAAAAAGTAAGTTCAAAAAGACCATGTAATCATCCAAAGAGTTCCTAAAGTAAACTAACACTAATACTTAAAACCAAAACCTTAACTGAAATAAAATGAAAAAACAAACCAAAAATGGAGTAATTAAACCAAAAAATGAAGAAAAAATTACTGACTTAACAAGACCCATGGTATGGGGATATTATAATATATTTACAAACATTGAAGACCACTACTCACCTCTCACGAGATGAACGAGAATGATTATGTCACATCTCTAAGAACTACCTCATAGTGGATAACACTTTGTACCACCATGGGGTAGATTCCATTTTACGATGTTGTTTAACTCATGAAGATGCTGAGCTAGTGCTGAATAATTTCCATGGAGGGGCGTGTAGCAGTCATTTATCTGGGATTTCTACAGCTCAAAAGATCTTAAGAGTGAGTTATTTTTTTCCATCGATCTTTAAGGATTGTGTAGATGCGGTCAAGAGGTTCCACCCTTGCCAGGTGTTCCCATGTAATATGTGCTTGAAACCTTCCCTGTTACATCCCATTATCACCTCCGGTCCCTTCACTAAGTGGGGGCTCGATTTTATGGATTGCAAGCTAGCTTTGGCTGGGGGGCACCATCACATTATAGTGGCTGTTGATTACTTCACGAAATGGGCTGAGGCTATGCCTATAGTAAAATCCAACATTGAGATAGCTGCCCACTTCGTATTCAACCAAATTATTACCCAGTTCGGGATTCCGAAAGAGCTTGTCACTGACCATGGCTCGCACTTTCAGAACCGTATGATGAAAGAGTTGGCATCAAAGTTAGGGTATAAGCAAGAGCATTCCTCTTCTTACTACCCTCAATCGAATGGACAGGTAGAAGCAGTGAATAAATCACTCAAATCCATTCTCCAACGAACCATCGCACAAAGCAACAATAATTGGCACATTGTGTTATATCCTTCTTTGTGGGCATATCAAATTGTTTTTAAGTTTGCCACCGATTTTTCTCCATATCAATTTGTACATGGAGTGGAGTCGATATTTCTAGTTGAATGTGAGATTCCTTCTTTGAATCTAGCTATAGAACTCTTACTAGACACTTCACCATTGGAGGAGCGTTTGGTCCACCTTGAGCAACTTGATGAGCAGCGTCGGGATACCTTGGTGGCACTAGAAGTCAATAAACGTCGCGTAAAGGTCCAGTACGATAAGTCTATTCGTCCAAGGAGGTTTAATGAGGGAGACTTAGTCCTTTTTTGGGATAAACCAAAATAACCCTTGGGCACAGGAAAATTTAATCCTATGTGGCGGGGTCCTTACGTGGTCAAACGTGTGTTAGAGAAGGGTGCTTATGAGTTATTGGATTATGAGGGAATAGCCTTGGAGGAGCCTAGAAATGGGCTCTATCTCAAGAAGTACTATGCATGATTTTAATCCAAGGATGCTTCTTGTATATTAGTGTACAGTTTTGCATAGTTAGGTCTTTTTCTTATCATGATCGGGTTTGTGATTAGTTTCCATTTCTTTTGGCAGATGTCAATGGAATCTTCCACCTACATAGGATTCGTGGATGGTGCGAGCCATCACACTCAACACTCAGCCTTTGCTTCTTGGGTGATTTATACTCCTATGGGTCAGGTACTATCTTTAGGAGGCATATGTCTGCGGCCATCTTACAACAATGTTGCTGAATATAGTGCCGTTATTGAGCTTCTATGAAATGCCATTTCACATGGCGTTCTCTCTCTTGAGGTACGTCTTGATTCGGAGTTAGTAATGTCACAACTTAATGGTTTGTACCATGTTAGATATCCGATGTTATTAAGAATATTCTTACGTGTGAGATTATTAGAATGACAATTTGACAATATAACATATATACACATTCCAAGAATTAATAATCAAGTTGTTGACTCATATGCTAACTACGTGTTAGATTTTCATTTGTTTCATTCACAGTAAATTCATCACAAACACAATTTTTACACATGTAAATAAATAAACCGATCACCATAAAAGTTTTTATATAAACATCCAAAATGTGATAGTACATAGTGTCATGATACAAAATTGGGGCTCTTGAGCCACCAACATATAATACACGGTAATACTAAATGTATAGACTCCCAGGTATCTAATCCTATGGAGGTGGAGGATGTTTGTGATCATGGGAGGTCACTACGGCTCTAGCTAGCCGTCGGAATAATCGCACCCATGCAGGTGGTACACCCACCACCTGGCACTGCATAGCCTCAGGCAAGTCCTTAACTTGCACCATGGGAACCCTATATGTCAGCCTCACAAAATTGGTATGAATTCTCTAGAGCGTCCTCTCCGCATCCACACCCGTGATATCATCTCCTCTTCCCCTCCATCTGTGACGAGGGAACCCTTCTGGCTGCCATGGTCCCACATCTGCACACAAATGGTAGATGTCACTATGTATTGTCATGCAAAAATATGTCTTTTGATTCCATATAATCAGAAAACAAAAAAAAATTAAATAACTCAAAAAATTTAAAAAAGAGAGGGTCGAGATTCATTACCTATATCGCCATATGCCGATCCTGGTGGTAGCAGCATGTCTGGGTCCCCCCGAAAATCTATCCCTGCATAGGGGTAGTCATCGATGGAAACTATTTGTCATCACCACCATGGAAAGAAGTCAGCTAGATATGGGTTGGCCACCCTACCACCCCTCAGTCTGCACATCGCATCTGCCCAATGCCGTTGGGCCGGATCTCAAACCCTGTGAAGAGGAACGTCCACTCTGGGGCTCAATCCTGGAACACGCCTAAAGAAAAACATGCTCAGTATACTGTTGAACCCGAAGTTCTACACTCTGCCTACCTTACACTCACTGAGCTGATGTTTCATGTTGCTCAATAGTGTAGTGCTCCAATCATAAATCATGGGTCTCATGCACTCCACTACATAGAACATCAAAGGCTATGAGGCCTGATGGAGTGATGCCAAGCTTGCTATCCGGCCCAATGTCAATAGTATGGCCTTTATGCCTAGCACCTGTATAGCGTTGGCAGGGACTTGACTCCCCACCTTCTATATGTCTAGATAGCAGTACACTGCAATGTAATCGTCGATAGTCAGGCCACCTCCTGGCCCACCACGAGAACAAAGGTTCACTACTTCCCCTCATCTAGAAAGACTTGTAATGAAGTATATGTCCTCCACCTATATAGTGAGGGACATCCCATCTATCTAGAAGGACTCCAAGTCTGGATCCCAATAATCCACCAGCATCTGTAGTAATCTTGGTTTGGCCCTCAAACCACCAAGACACCAAAAATTGTAGAGTCCGCATGCACGTAGAGCTTGTTGAGCCATTAGATCGGCCCTTACTGCTTCCTCTACCTCACCATGTTCATGCTCTGTCCACTCTAGGATCATCCTGCACAAGAAATTGCCAATTTTCCCATTAGATTATTGAAAAAACCTTATGCGTAGCCTCATAAGCGACCATTTTCAAAACAGCTACATATGTACATGGGTTTGGGGGCATTTTCCACATATATCCATCCCTATACATGGAAAAACCCTCGATTTCCATGTGGGCTGCATCGCCCTTTTTAGTTTGGCCTAGAAAGCTTAATTGACCATGGAATTTGATAAAAATTGCATCAAAATGAAAGAGAAGAGCATGGGTAAATACTTGGAAGAAACGGTAGTGGATTCCGCTGGCTGGATCTCCTGGAATTTGTTGTGGAAAATATGAGCTCAAATGGGTAAAAGTTTCAAATGTTTTATAATATTTTGAATTGTTTACTATTTATAGAAAATTTTCAAATATTTGAAAATTTTTACCCCCTTTCCTACAGTTTCGACATTTTCTAACCATTTTGGACCGTTTTTGACATAATTCATGATGTAGAGGACCTTTTCAGTGTTGTTTCAGCCGTTGGATTGACCTGTTCATGCCAATCTTAGGTATCATGTCTAAACTAGCATATAGGTTAGGTTTCATCACTGTTTGCATTTTGCATGACCTTATGACCATCTCATCATGACCTTAGGTACGAACCCACTCTATTATGTCACAAAACCTTCTTGCTGTTTTAGAAGTGGCATGATATGAGTGGTATAGCTTCACCTTACATGGGTACCTTAGTTAGCGCCTTATTTGCATTTGGTTCCCATGCTGACGTTTTCTCCTTTAGGGTGTGGGAGTCCATTGTATAGTACTGCCATGACATTTCGCAAGAGCCTCATACTCCTCTTGATCTTTTGCTAGCCTATTTCCCTCAGGACTCCCTCATGTCAAGTTGTGAATGCATTATCATGAGCTTTTCCTATCTTATTGAGCTTTATGCCGGCTCCCCTGACATTGCGTTTCAGCCACATAGCTCGAGCTTGCCTCATGTCTAGCCATGCAGCGCCATTTTTTATATCCTTCGCAGCTTGTTTCCCTTTTTACCGGGAGGGGATTTTCCCCCGAGTGTCGATATCCTACACATGTATCCTTGCATTGAGCATAGGTATGTTCCACTACTTGGAACTATTTTGTTTTCCCTTATGACACTCGTCTCCTCCTAGTTTGTAACTATAAAGAAATTTTATTCTTTTTCAAGCTTTTTAAATAACTGAAAAAGTAAAAAAAAAAATCAATAAACCAAAAAGCTGGACAAGGAAAGATGTTATCTTTGGTAGTTTTCGAGTCATGTCGCCTTCAAACAGAGCATTGAATATCACATCCATTGGTTGGGTTATAGTTTGAATTTAGGAGTTGTACTCGTTTATCTGAGTTTATCTCCATCGACTGGTTAAGCTTCCAGTCCCTATGGAGCCTCTGTCAATGCCTCCTGTGTCTCAGAGATTTCCTAGTTTGTATATTGAGTCTATGCTGCCTCTATTCAGTCACCATACACAGTTATGCTCTTGTTCGAAGGAATTTGAAGCCTGAGTCGACCATTCCTCAGTTATCTTCACTTTGCATGTCGGCCATTCCCGGTACAGTTACTAGTTCATGCACCTTATGATCGAGTCCTTCCACATTATACAGCTTTGCTGAGTACCTCGTATTGGATGATGGGGGTGGGGGATGCCTTAATTCCCTCCTTCCAGTGGATTTCATCCCATCAACTTCAGGTCATTTATTCTGGGATTGGAATCTAGAGTCATTTTGAGTGCCTTGAGACTTGCAGTCATCAGTGGCAGGTTCTATCACCATCAACAGTTTTTGGGAATACATCAATGTCCCCTGATCGATGGATCCTCTCAAGTGTTCGACCTCAACACATTTATTCACACTTGTTGGTTTGCACTCTAGTACCTTGATTCCCATTTTCATTATCGGTGGGTGATCTCGCATCTGTTAACGGTATACATCAATGACCGGTAATCAGATGATGGACTACTATGTTCAACCTCGACACCTCTATTCACATAGTAGGACATGTACTTGTAGCATTTTGTGTAGAAGACTTTCTAGATTGGTGGCATTTCTTATACGCTACCTCCTTGATCGTGCCATTGTTCATGAGATTTCAGCTCTCGTGACTTGATTCTAGTATATGTTAGACATTTCCAGCCATTATGGAGATCTTGATCTATTATACATCTCCAGCCATTATGGAGATCATGGTCCTTTGTATATCCTCAGCATGGAGATTCTGATCTATGTATATTGTATGTGGTGATGACCACTTATGTGATATCTTATATCATGCCTATTCATGGCCATTGTACTCTTATGTATCTGGGACTGCTATATGTATTTGCAGTTATGTGTAGAGTTGTATTATTGTACTATGTTGATTGGGTGGTTGGTCTTCCATTTGGGATCCTTCATCACTCCACTTCTGGGATGGAATTATAATTTATTTCAACCATCGTATGACCCCTCTGACCTCACACATTAGGGGGCATCTGTTATAGCTAATTTGACCACTCCATGTGAATCACACTTTGTATGGCCTTCCCCTGTTCCGCTGCAGCCTCCTTAGACCCCTTGGACCATTTTTTGTCCTTTGATGTTTCCTTGATCATCCCTAAAAACATGTGAAAAATGATACATGCAATTTTTAAACATATAAGCGCGTATATACGCAGGTTTGACCACTAAAACCGTGTACATCGGGATGTGTACAAAATCCAAATCCTTTTGGATTTTTCCTTGACATGGATCCGACTTACTTGACTCTTGGCCTTCCCTATGCCTTGAGATCGCTTGGATTCGACCTTTCATTACCCCTTTGAAAATCTATATAAGGAACTCTATGTTACATCGAAGGCATATGAGAGAATTGAGAGCAAAGAAACTATAGTCCATTGTTGCTGAAATTTATGCTTGAGTCTGCATCCCTTTCTCCCTTGGAGCACTTTTGTGTTCTTCTCAAGCTTTCCTTTTGCTTGTGAGCTTGCTATCGAGAGATGGAGGATTGAGGTGGTGGAGGCCCAAGTGGGGGATTCAGTTTCTCCGGTTCGCAGACGTGCCATTAGAGGTTGTATCTATTATAATCTCTGATTTATAATAATAGAAATATCTTTTCCTGTCCAACAATGTGTGTTTGAATGAATATTTTATCAATGGGATTATTTCAAATGATTATACATTGTTGATTATATATGCTAGAATAGATCTAACACCATGATATATAGTATGCTTGTATTGTTTACTTGTTGTTGAGGAAGTAATTTATCAATTCAAGATGAAGTTGGAAAGCTCAACGGGGATCTATTTCAACCGTCTAGAATAAGGTATGAGGTCTAATCCTTTAGTGTTAGACATTTAATTTCTATTGCATATTGGAAAATATTGATTTCTAGAGTCAAGCTGTGTATTGTGGTACCCCAAGCCATAGGAATTTATCTCCGTAACACCAACACACATCCCAAAAACATTTCTCGAGGTCTCCACCCCTAAGCCCCCATTTCTCAGGGGCACTGTCCCCAAACCCCCGTGTCTTAGGGGTGCTACCCCTGAACCCCCATGTCTCGGGGGCATTGCTCCCAAACCCCAAGGAAGGGGGAATGAGTGTACAGTACTCCTGGGTTACAATCACAACTGAATAATATCTCTAGATCTGTAAGATTAGGCTCCACAACCAACAATCTCCCACTTGGAGACTAATCATAGGAACTCCACCGCTATTGCACTTCCTGGACTATGCTCTGGACCTTTGGACTTGGCAAATTTCTTATTTATATTTAAGAAGAAAACTTGGATATTGGGAAAGAACTTGGATATTTCATTTAATATAGTTGAATATCCCAATGAATTATACATTTTGTTAGAGGACCAACTCAATTGAGAAAGAACTTGGATATCACATGTGGGATAGTTGAATTATTATACATTAGGTTAAAGGATCAACACAATTGGGAAAGAACTTAGATATTGCATTTGAGATAGTTGAATATAAATTAGTGTATAGAAATTTGAACATAACACCTATTGGCACAGAATGTGTAAGCTAACTAATTTCCATAAGATAACTAGAGGAAAAATAGACTGCATTTAAACACCCCACAACCACATTAAATGTTGAAAAAAAACATAACACCACATTAAATGTTGATAGCAAAAAGACAATGAGAAATCCTCTATACAACAGATTTGAAAATGACACCTATGGGCACAAAATGTGCAAGCTAACATCTTCCTATGGCATACTTGGATTTCAAAAAGGCAGCATCTAAGCACTTGACAACACCACATTAAATGCCGATGAGAAAGTCATTAATATAATGTAAGATCATGAATACAACAGGGTCTGACGATGTCTATAACCCCTGCTACTTGGAAAGGAAATCTTGATAATAAAATATACCACTATAATAATAAGAATTTACAATCACTATACCACTGTAATAATAAAAATAATTTACCATTATTATAAACATCACATAAAGAATTTGGATAAAGTCCCCAAAAAACTTACCAGCTAGATGTGCAACAATGTGTTGCTGATATGGCACTGCAACAACAAAGTTTTTAGCATGGCACCACAGTAGCATGGTGTTGGTGGAAACACAAAGTCCATAGGGTGAAAATAAAATTTCAAGGTCGAAGATGTCATTTAACTTGTTAGGCCATCAAGTTTGTCTCCATTCAAACATGGTAATTTAAATGAATGGTTTAGAAATATTTCAAAGATTCAGTGCCAAAATAGAAATGTCAGTGGATGACAAGGGTTACTATGGCACATAATGCTCTGTTGAGACTTCGACAACAGATTATTGTAGATAGTTCTTAATGCTCGAGAGGCAATGGAATCTTGAAAGGCTCCCTCATAGTAAAATCATCCAAGCAGTCTCCAACTTTTATAATCTATTTTAAGTCAGAGTGAGTCAATATTTTATGTTATAGACACAAAATCAGCATAACTGGATACCCTTAGATGCTGCATCTAATCATATATATACAAAGATTTGATCTCATATTACACTTCCCACTTGCATGAATGATTTGGAATTTAGGGGAAACGAAGATATATACAGAATATTGGAAAGAATATGTGTTCAAATTGGACTTTCATCCTCAGCTCATGCTACAAATTTTGTGCTCAATTCACTAATATACAAGAGCCCCTGCACACATTATTCAAAGTCATATCATAAATAGTAACCCTAACATCTAGCATAAAAATTATGAATCATTGCACTTTTAGTTTCCAGGTTCTGTAGACTAGCCATTACATTCTTTTATACTAATATAGTCATACTGATATGGAATATTTATATTTCAAAAGAAAGATTGGATATTGGGAAAGAACTTGGATATCACATGTGGGATAGTTGAATAATTATACATTAGGTTAAAGGATCAACTCAATTGGGAAAGAACTTAGAAATCACATTTGAGATGGTTGAATATAAATTAGTGTATGGAAATTTGAACATAACACCTATTGGAACAGAATGTGTAAGCTAAATAATTTCCATAAGATAATTGGAGGAAAAACAGACTGCATTTAAACACCCCACAACAAATTAAAATGTTGAAAACAAACACAACACCACATTAAATGTTGACTCCAGAAAGACAATGAGAAATCCTCTATACAACAGATTTGAACATGACACCTGTGGGAAAAAAATGTGCAAGCTAATATCTTCCTATGACATACTTGGATGCCAAAAAGGCAACATCTAAGCACCTGACAACACCACATTAAATGCCGATGGAAAATTATTTAAGACAATGTAATATCATGAATAAAATGGGGTGTGACAATGTCTATGACCCCTGTTGCTTGAAAGGAAATCTCAATAATAAAATATACCACTATAATAATAATAATTTACAATCATTATACCACTATAATAATAATAAGAATCTACCATTATTATGAACATCACATAAAGAATTTGGACAAAGTCCCAAGAAAACTTACCATCAGGATGTACAACAATGTGTTGTTGATATGGCATTGCAATAACATAAAGTTTCTAGCATGGTACCATAGAAGCATGGTGTTGATGGAAACACAAAGTCCATAGGGTGAAAATAAAACTTGAAGGTCGAAGATGTCATTTAACTTGTTAGGCCATCGAGTTTCTCTCCATTCAAACATCGTAATTTAATTGAATGGTTGAGAAAGAGTTCAAATAGTTTGTGCCAAAATAGAAATGTCAGTGGATGACTAGGTTGACTATGGCACATAATGCTCTGCTAAGAATTCGACAACAGATTATTCTAGGATAGTTCTTGATGCTCAAGAGGCAATGGAATCTTGAAAGGCTCCCTCATAGTAAAATCATCCAAGTGGTCAGCAATTTTTATAATATGTTTTAAGTCACAGTGAGTTAATATTTTATGTTATAGACACACAATCAACATAAATGGATACTCTCAGATACTGCATGTAATAATATATATACAAAGAGTTCATCTCAGATTACACTACCCACTTGCATGATGAAAATATATATAGAATATTGGAAAGAATATGTGTTCAAATTGGACTTACATCCTCAGCTTGAGCTACAAATTTGGTGCTCAATTCACTAATATGAAAGAACCCCTGCACACATTATTCAAAGTCATATCATAAACAGTAACCCTAACATATGGAATAAAAATTACGAATCATTGCACTTTTAGTTTCTAGGTTCTGTAGACTAGCCATTACATTCTTTTATACTAATGTAGTCATACTGATATGAAATATTTATATTTTAGAAGAAAACTTGGATATTGGGAAAGAACTTGGATATCACATGTGGGATATTTGAATAACTATACATTAGGTTAAAGGACCAACTCAAATGGGAAAGAACTTAGATATCGCATTTGAGATAGTTGAATATAAATTAGTGTATGGAAATTTTAACATAACACCTGTTGGCACAGAATGTATAAGCTAACTAATTTCCATAAGATACTTGGAGGCAAAACAAACTGTATTTAAACACCCCACAACCACATTAATCGTTGACAACAAACACAACACCACATTAAATGTTGATAGCAAAAAGACAATGAGAAATCCCCTATACAATAGATTTGAACATGACAGTTGTGCGCATAAAATGTGCAAGCTAACATCTTCCTATGGTATACTTGGATGCCAACAATGTAGCATATAAGCACCTAACAACACCACATTAAATGTTGATGTAAAATTCATTAAGACAATGTAAGATCGTGAGTACAACAAGGTTTGACGATGTCTATGACCGCTGCTGCTTGAAAGGAAATCTCAATAATAAAATATACCATTGTAGTAATAAGAATTTACAATCACTATACCACTGTAATAATAATAATAATTTACCGTTATTATAAACATCACATAAATAATTTGGACAATGTCCCAAAAAAACTTACCATCCAAATGTACAACAATGTGTTTCTGATATGGCATTGGAACACCATAAATGTTTTAGCATGGCACCACAATAGCGTGGTAATTGAGAAACCACAAATAAAGAGTAAACAAGACATTGATAAAATAGTCCCTTGTTCTTTTGTAGAGAACCATTATTAGGGATGGGACACTAATAACAATAATGGAAAGGATTAAATTCTTTGATGAGACCTTGTCTAAATATTAGTGTGAAACAAAAAATGGTAGAGGTGAGGCAATGCCATCATTAGGAGATCAGCTTGGGAAAATTTTGTGGCCAAACCCTAGCTAAATATTTTGGTTATATCACTATTGTTATAATACTCAACCCATAGTTATCTACCTTAGACATTAATTAATCCAATTTTTGTCTTATTTTCCTAGTTTCCATATTCCACCTTATGCAAGCTATCCTCCACACATCCATAGTGGTCAAACTTGATAAATTTGAGTCATGGAGCACTTGGGAAACCACTTGGAATCAAATTTTCTTTATTCCTGGCCTCCCTAGCGCATGTTTGCTTTTTCTGATTTATTGCTTGCTTTTTGTGAGTTTTAAGGCAATTGGGAAAGTTTAACTAGGTGAAGTTAACTTGTTTTTTGTCCTCATCATTCTCCACCCTTTTCTCCTAGGAAAAGAATGCATGAGTTGTGCTTCCATCACCTATTAGCTTGTCTAATTTATTTTGCCAATTCGTGAGCTCCTAGACAGTTTTGGAAACTACTTTATGCACCTATGGGGGATTTGCTTAGATTTAGTAAGCCTGCTTTTGACCAAATTCAAATGGAATCCTTATGCATTAGAATATCTCATGTAATTATTTATTGTGGCAGCCTATGACTTCACAGGGTTGGATATTGTACACTTATTTAATACAGATTAGTGTTCTGCTGCATATTCAGTCTCCTTTGTGAGTAATTTGCATGTGTAATTGGCAATTGTTGTGAGTGTAATTGTTCTAACACCTGGGTTCAATTTCCACATGGTACCAGAGCCTTTGTAGATCGATTTTTATCCTTCCAATGGCACAACAGAAGGGATGAGGCCTATGGTCTCCTGTGTCTGAGCATATCCAGAGAACTCCTTTTCCATATTGATGGATTGACATCACAAAATGAAGTATGGGAGAATCTTGTTGATCTTTTTGGTAAGACAGATGAGATGAGGAGACATCAAATTGAAAATTAATTGATCTCCCCGAGTCCCAATAGCTTTGAATCCCTACAACTCTATTTTTCCAAGTTCAAAGCACTTGTTTTGCAGCTAAAACAATGTGGGATCGAAAAGAAGGATGATCAACAAGTTTTGGCTATACTCTTGAAGCTTGGCCTTAACTATTCAATGTTTTTTTCAACCTTCTATGCCACAAAGTTGACAGCTCAATCCTGGAAAATCCCTAGCCTTGTAGATTTCATGGAATCTCTCACACAAGAACAAGATAAATTGGTGATGATGGGCACCATCAAACCTTGCAAAGACCAAGATTTGGATGCTGGAGATTCAAGGGTGGATTCAAAAATCAAGAAGAAAGCTAAGAAGCCACCTGAGCAAAAGAGAGACAAGAAAAAGTCTCCAGAGGAGCCTCAAGGTTCCAAGAAGAACCCCCAGAAGAAGAAGAACAAAGGAGAAATGAGCAAGTGCACATACTGTAGTAAGGGAAATCATTCTGAAAGCTCCTGCATGAAGAAGCAAATATACATGCTGACCCAACTTCTGGAGAAGAATGGGATCTCCCTTTCAGATAGCTCAAAGAAGAGGGAAGGAGGATCAAATTCAGAAGACAGAGAGAGAGAGTTCATGCATTGGTTGCTGGCACATCAAGCTCACCTAGTTTCATCATTGATTTTGGAGCTTCAAGACATATGGTTTCGACCAAGGAAGAATTCACCTCACTTGACATGTTGAAAGGTCCACCAATTTTACTAGGAGATGACTCTCTCACTGAAAGTTTGGGCAAAGGGAGGATTGATCTTGCCCATGGTAAGTTCAGTAATGTATTGTATGTTCCAGGTCTTGCCTCTAACCTCTTATTAGTGTATCAGATGACCCACACAGGGTCTCCAAAGAAGGTCATATTCTCCCCTAATGAAGTTGAGATCATAGATATCTCAAGTGGTAAATTCATTGCAAAAGGAGTTGCAAATCACACTTTGAAGGTAAACATGTTCTCACACTTCCTACCCTACTCAAACCCCTCTGCTCTTTTGATTCATGCTAATGAGGAAAGCAATATTTGGCATGAAATATTTGGCCACCTAAATTACAAGTATCTTTCTTATCTTAGTGAAAAATAAATGGTCATAGGGTTACCAAAGCTTAAGTTTTCCAAAGGAGTCTGTCAAGGTTGCATCCTAGGAAAACACCCAAAGCATAAATTTGAGAAAGCTAGTCATAAGAGAACCTCTACACCTCTTGAGTTGATCCACAGTGATGTTGCTGGCCCATTTCCTCATATGTCAATGAGCCAGGCCAAATATGCATTGACATTCATAGATGACTTTTCCAGGTATTGCTGGGTTTACTTCCTGAAACACAAGTCTAAAGTTTTTGGCCTCTTCAAAGTCTTTAAGGCTTTGGTTGAAAACCAGTATGGGAGGAAACTCAAGGTCCTCAGATCTGACAATGGTGGTGAGTATGTCAATTTTGAGTTCATTCAATATTGTGCAGATGCAGGTATTCAGATGCAGCATTCTATCCCTTACACACCACAGCAGAATGGTGTTGCTGAGAGGAAGAACAAATCACTGAAAGAGATGGCAACCTGCATGATGGAGGCTAAGACTTTGCCACCAAATTTTTGGGCTGAAGCTATAAAATATGCATCCTATATCCAGAATAGGGTTCCTCATAAAAATATTGATGGTATGACTCCTTTCGAAGCATGGAGTGGGCATAAGCTAGATGTGACCCATTTCAGGATTTTTGGTTCAAGGGCTTGGGCTAGAATTCCAACAAAAAAGAGGAAGGCTTTGCAGCCCCAAAGCCAAGAGTGTCTAATTTTTGGGTACTATGAATATTAAAAAGGGTACAATCTGATCAATTTGAGCACAAACAAAGCCTTCATTGAAAGGTGTGTTCAGTTTCAAGAAGAGCCCCTAGCAGTAGTGGAAGTTGGAGAATCCTCTTCACCACCAGAACTTCTAAATGTAAGTGAAGAGATAGTTGAACATGTTGATTCTGATATGTCTAATAATGATGATTTAATTGCATATCCTAACAGTCCTACAAGACCAAATCGGGCATAAAATACCATTCATGCAGCTGGAGAACTAGCTGGAAACCCTAATGATCCTAGGAGGAGTAGATCTCAGTTTGAGAGTGCTCTATGCATGAAAGATCCTATGTTTGCAAAGAAATGCTATCTGATGGTTGAATCAGACCCATAGACATATGAATATGCAGAAAATCATCCAATATGGAAAACTACCATGAAACAAGAGTTCAGCTCACTCCAGAAGAACAACACTTGGGAGCTAGTTGATCTTCCCCCAGGGAGGAAGCTATTTCAGTGTAAGTGGGTGTACAAAACCAAATTTTCTGTTGATGGTTCACCTATGAAATAAAAGGACATATTGGTAGCCAAGGGCTACTCACATGTACATGGCATATACTACAATGAGACCTTTGCACCAGTGGCAAAGATGGACTCCATCAGGCTAGCCTTAGCCATTGCAGCTTCAAAGCAGTGGGAGCTACACCACATGGATGTGAAGTGTGCTTTCCTGAATGGAGATCTCACTGAAGAGATTTAAATGCAGCAGCCTCAAGGATTTTCTACTAACCCATCTCTTGTGTGCATGCTAAATAAGTCATTGTATGGGCTTAAGCAAGCCCCTAGGGCTTGGTATGCCAAGATTGATAGCTTTCTGCTATCACTGAATTTTGTTCAATGCAAATCAGATCCAAATGTCTATTTGAAGCTGATTCATGGTTCATTAATGATCTTTTTTTGTATTTTGATGACCTTCTCATTACAGGAAGCTCAAAGGATGAAATTTCCTCCTTGAAGGATGCAATGAACCATGCCTTCTCAATGACTGATTTGGGCTTATTGAGCCAATTCTTGGGGCTCAAGATTGCTCAAACCAAAGAAGGAATCAAAGTACATCAATCCAAGTATGCCTTGGATTTTCTGAACAAATTCAGTATGAAGGATTGCAAGACAAGCAAGACTCCTTTCCTTTCAGGAGTTAATCTTGAAGAACTTGATTCTTCGCCTATGGTAAACAATACACTTTATAGGCAATTGATTGGATGTTTGTTGTATATTACACATACTCGACCTGATATTTATTATGTAGTAAGTGTGGCTTCAAGATACATGGATCAACCTCATGAGATCCATTGGAGAGCAGCCAAAAGGATCCTTAACTTTGTTCAGGGAACAAGGTCTCATGGGATCTTCTACAAAGCTAAATATGATCTTGAATTGATTGGGTTTACTGACAGTGATTGGGCAGGTGACAACACAGATCAAAATTCAACATCAGGATATGTGTTCATGCTTTTTGAAGGGCCAATCAGCTGGTCAAGCAAGAAACAGAGTGCCATTGCACTCTCATCTACAGAAGCAGAGTACAGAGGAGTTGTAAATGCAGCAACTCAATGTTTATGGTTGCAGGGGTTACTTGATGAGTGTGGCTTCGAATTAGAATACTCAACTACTATCTATTGTGATAATCAGAGTACCATTCAAATCTATAATGATCCAGTTCAGAAGCAGAGAACCAAACACATTGAGATCCATATGCACTACATCAGACAGCTTGCGCATGATGGCACCATTCACCTACTCTTGTATTCATCTTCATAACAAGTAGCAGATATATTCACCAAATTTTTTTGTGAGAATACATTCAGCAATATAAAATCACTGCTGGGGATTGCTGATCATGCTATGAAGCATGAGTGATGACAAGATTTCCAAATTTTGTTTTACTGTCCATGTTTAAGGGAGGATTTTTCCACTGGGTTTTTGCCTCTTTCCTTGGTTAAATGGACATGCAGTATGTAAAGGGTGACTAAGCCTTGTTTCTAGGCCCTATAATTTTGTGATATTTTACTCATAAGTTAGGATTAAGGGGGGGGTTTAGAATAATCAACCCATAGTTAGCTACCTTCGACATTAATTAATCCAATTTTGGTCTTATTTGCCTAGTTTCCATATTCCACCTTATGCAAGTTGTCCTCCACACATCCATAGTGGTAAAACTTGATAAATTTGAGTCATGGGGCACTTGTGAAACCACTTGGAATCAAATCTACTTTATTCCTGGCCTCCCTAGCACATGTCTGCTTTTTCTGCTTTATTGCCTGCTTTTTCTGAGTTTTAAGGCAATTGGGAAAGTTTGACTTGGTGAAGTTAACTTGTTTTTTGTCCTCATCATCCTCCACCCTTTTCTCATAATAAAAGCATGTATGAGTTGTGCTTCCATCACCTATTAGCTTTCCTTATTTATTTTTCCAATTCGTGATCTCCTAGACAGTTTTGGAAACTGCTTTATGCACCTATGGGGGATTTGCTTAGATTTAGTAAGCCTGCTTTTGACCAAATTTGAATGCATCCTTATGCATTCAAATATCTCATGTAATTATTTATTGTGGTAGCCTATGACTTCACAGGGTTGGCTATTGTACACTTATTCAATACAGATTAGTGTTTTGCTCCATATTCAGTCTCCTTTGTGAGTAATTTGCATGTGTGATTGGCAATTGTTGTGAGTGTAATTGTTCTAACACCTAGGTTCAATTTCCACAACTATGTATGGTTGACGGAATTTTTCATAGAAATACAAGAACTGAAAAGTGTATACGAAAACAAATGTCATCATTAGGAAATAAGATCAGGATAATTTTGTGACCAAAACATAGCTAAGCATTGCATCTATATCACTGTACTTGTTTTCTTTGGAGACCATACTTATTTCTTTTCCCAGATCTAGGAAGGGAAGCATAATTGTTTTTTGAAAGAAGGCCATGCTCCCAACTTGTAAAATCACTATCAGATAAAGGACTAAGTGAATTTACAAAAGAAAAATACTTCTTAATTGGGATGATTAGTCAATCCAGAACATATGCAATGCTTAAGAAAAGAGAAAATCACCAATTTTCCATTGAATTTGATTTAATCCAGAATCAACATCATCAATACCAAATTTGAAGAATATATGCAGCCGATGTAGTTTTCCAAGGATAGGCCCAAACAAAATAACCAATAGTCTTATGCATTAGTACAGATGGGATAAATAAAATGACCATTTGACCCCATCTATTTAAAGTTTTAGCTGAAAAGAATGCTCCATAAACTACATGCTCAAATTCACAACATTCTCCTAGAGATATTTCCAGAAAATTTTCTTCCACTCAGCTTGGTTTCTAGATTGGCCAATAAGAATAAGAGATTGAAATGGATTCTTGACATTAGTTTAACTTTTTCATTTGAAAGATCAAATGTTCCTAAAATCTATGACACGACATGATTAAAAATTATGAAATGAATTGTGACCTTTGAATATATGACAAGACAGGATTAAAACTTATGGAATGAATGGTAGCCCTTGAATCTAAAGGGTTATCGTTTTGTCTCATGCCTGGTGACAAACATTTGAATCTTCAAACTATATTTGTGATCTATGTTCACATCCAAAACAAACCACAAATAAATTATATTTTAAAACACTAATGGCATCAATCGTTGGATAACTAGAATGAAATGAACCCAATCAAAATGATCAATTTTCGCACTACACTTTCATGTAGGTGGGGTGGTTTCCTATAGGAGATTGCAATTGCATTACCTTGTTTATCCCACCAATGGTTATATTTTGAATACCATATGGATTCTGATTGATTCTCGTGGATTTGATAATTTATCTTTAACCACTTCACCAGAGGCAAAGTTGTAGCTGTTTTGATTCCAATAAGGAAGTTTCGACTATACCCTAGGCAACAAAACATTGATGTGTTCAATTAGAACGTAGCCAGGCAGAGTTGTCATAATTGGATTTGGCAATCAACAAGGTTTACCATTAGATTCTTGACTTCAACACTGGCAGCCAACCAGTATATTCCAGATCCATAAACTAAAATATAACCTCCAAATCCCACAACCTCAAGTTCAGGTTAAGTAAAACCAAAAAATGATGGGAATATTTCCATGGCTTCCTATAAAATTTGGCTGGAAGAAACCGTAGTGGAAGTTTTATGTTTATCACAGATACCTTGATAAATATAAAACTGGTTTTATCATTTTATTGTAAAATTAGAAATCAAAATCTTGGTCACTAAAACCATTGATTATGTAAAAAATCCATCCTTTCAAAATCCTTCAAAATCGTTGGGGTGACCAATACTACATGACATTCTATCAACGATGAGGCTAATCTATGATGGTCTTAATATATTCTTTCTAGAATAAAACTAAGTTTTTTAGGTATATTCTCCTAACATATCACACTCCAGGGAATTCAAAATTGCAGTATCAGTTAAAACTATAAGCTTTTAACAATTCAACACAACCAGAGTGTTCTAACAGAGGCTTGCAGATAAGAGTATCATTTACTACTCTATCCACAAAATCACAAATCCAAATAGCTAAAGCTCAAACCTTAGGAATATGCATGTTTGTCATTCTCATAAGTGGTGCAATCCTTACAATAAAATAAATGAAGGCATGCTGATGTGTATCGTGATAGAAGGGAATTCACAAAGAAGACTTTAACGGCTTCTATTCTCAAATCCTGTTGGACTGGACCTAGGAATTTTGATGAAATGGAATGATCCATGCGAAATAATAGCTCATCTATTATTGCTAAGTTATTGATTCCAGAACAAAAATGGGATAAAGAAAATACAAGCCTAAGGTATTCCCAAATGTCCATTATATTTATATTTGAAATTAAGATTGAAGGCTAAGGCCTATGTATCGAATGCAAATTCATATTGATGGTTGAGACCTACGTATGGAATGGCTACTGTTGAAGATACCATATGCATGAATACAAAAGTGTTTGAACTGAGCAAAATCTGAAGATAGACTTCTTAAAAGGAAAAATAAAGAAACCTCCATTGTGAAGGTTGTTGAAGGTATACATCCTTCAGGAGCCTTATTTGACTACTTTACAAGGCAAGTAGTGAACGGGATATGTTCTGTAATGGAAATATTCATAGAAGTATTTACAAATTCACCTAATATGACATGATAAAGCATTACTCCATTTTGAATTCTTATGTAAGTTTTCAACCCAAAATCAATTAAAGATGGTGAAGAACATAAATAATGGAAAATAAAGTTTTACCTTGATAACAAAACAAAGAGACAGGATTGAAATATTATTTCAATTTTAGTACACTCCAAATGAATCAAAAGAATTTTCCCTTTCGTAGAATTATTTATACAATAATGCTACATATAGAATACGCTTTAAGAATGAGGCTTTGGCATTGAATGAGCGAGACCCGAGGAAGAAATGGAGCATGCACTTCAACAACATTAATTTCCATCCCCAACCTACCTATCATTCGCAAAATGAAAATCACTCTTTAATCTCAAAACACCACTATAAATGGGAGAATCCTTCTTGAATCTTATATGTTTAGATAATCTGCCTCTGAAAAGGGAAAAACATGTTTTTAGGCCCTTTTTATGGAGGTAGAATGAACTTATTCTCAAGTGGATCTGATACCTGAATTTTATTTGGAAGGGGATACTTTCATAACAGATCAAATGCTCCTCTGATCCACATTGAAAAAAATTCAATTTTTATGTTTGCTTCAAATCTGCTTTCACACTAAGAAAACATTCCTCTCTACAAAAATGGATAGCCAATATAGATAATACAAATACATTGGATGCCTAAAATAAAATAAACTGCAATCAAACTAGTCGGTGCCCTACTTGTTTTTTCATGCTATGAGGGAGATAGCAAATGTGTTTCCCGTGATATCACAAATGGAAGGAGAAGATGATGACAGAGCAACAATGGAAGGAGGTACATATGATGATGGAGGGTTAGGAACAACATTAGATGGGGTTGGAATAATTGCAAGGAGAGGAAATGCTTCTGGAGTAGGGGAAGGAACCAGCACCTAGGAAGATGCAGACTTGTTAGGAGATTGAACAGGAGAGTGTTTTCCAAACATTTACCAAGGAAGGAGAACCTTGGGCACTGCAAATATCGCAAGGGGTTTCTGATGAAAAACTGTCTGCATTATAGAAGCTTGAACAATACATGTACCCACTGCTACTGAACCATTGACCCTTATGATGTTGAGGGTATAAGCCCCTGCTCCGATGGCTTCTATGGCCAATGTAGGTTGAAGTGCATTCATTATGGAATCTAGAGATCCAAGAGGATAATAGGAATGCAATACATGGTACTTGCAAACAATGGCCTTGTTTTCACATTTCTAGTTGGTTCCCTGTTTGGACAGGTCCTTCAGTGGTGCCTTTCGTGCCTAAAGATCAAGGCTAGGGTAAATTTATTGCGGTGTTCATAATTTCATGCAATATCTTGAGAAGCATATAAAACATAACAAATTCTCCGTCAAAGTGCATCAAACCCCACCAAAATTAAACCCATTTAATCGAATTCAATGACAATTGCCTACAACCAGAAGTGGATAATTTATTTAACCCAAGCCTTAAACGTGCACATTGCACAAGCATGAAAAACGACAGCAATAGAACAAAATTATACAATCAAGGAATGAAACCATAAACCCACTGGTAAAAAATCATCCGTGTAGCTTCCCATGAATACTGCGAGCTTCTGCTTGACTGCCTCTCACAAACATGCAGCGCCATCGCTTGAAATGTTTATGGAAAAGGTCGTCCCCATTATCATATCAAAAGATTCCTCCATGCTCTATACCCCTACTCTTTCCCCATAATACTGATATAGATGCAAGATGATCTCAAGATTGAAAATTTTTGCAATTATCCACCAGATTGGTGGGTGGTTCCATTGTGTGCTTTGTGTTTGTGTGTTTATGTTTTTTTTGGTAGCATAGTGATATTAGCTCTGCACATACCCTTCACGAGAGTAGTTTCATTTGATCATAAATTGTCATTAACTAATATTCTAATAAAATTATACTTTTTGGAAATTATAAAATGAAAAGACTTTTAGGATAATTGAAAAAAAAATTTGTTCAAGAAATGTTTTATGTGAAGTTATAATAAATTTGCATTTCTGACTTTTAGGACAATTGAAAAAGCATTTTGTTCAATAAATTTTTTATGTGAAGTTATGAGAAATTTGCATTTCTATTAAGTTAAGGGAAATTTGCACGTTTAAGCTTTTTTTAATTAAATTTTTGTCTAACTTTTATTTGGAAATTGAATAAAAATAATCAAAACCAAATTTCTGAGTAAATTATTTAAAAAAAAATATAAATGCAAACAATCTCATCATAATCATAGAAAAATGCACTAAAATCATGGAAAAATAGAACTTCCAATGATTTACAATATGAATGAGTTATTCTATAATTATCCACGAGATTGGTTCCACCCAGAGTAACTTAGATTTTTGGTTTAAAAAAAAAATAAAGGTGGGAGTTGGGGGGATGGAGATGCGAGAAACAACCTGTCTGCCTTGACCATAGCCTCTAGGCACAAACAATGAAAAAGTAGAAATGTGGTCGGAATAGATTCAAGGTTTAATCTATGGAAAAATAGAACTTCCAATGATTTACAATATGAATGATTTATTCTATAATTATCCATGAGATTGGTTCCACCCAGAGTAACTCAGATTTTCGGATTAAAAAAAAATAAAGGTGGGAGTTGGGGGGATGGAGATGCGAGAAACAACCTTTCTGCCTTGACCATAGCCTCCAGGCACAAACAATGAAAAAGTAGAAATGTGGTCGGAATAGATTCAAGGTTTAATTCTTTCTTTATGTTTTCTCTCATGTTAATTTGGGATTTTACTACTGTGGGTAGACGGATATGCATGATTG
This sequence comes from Pseudotsuga menziesii, assembly GCA_001517045.1. Lineage (NCBI taxonomy): Eukaryota > Viridiplantae > Streptophyta > Pinopsida > Pinales > Pinaceae > Pseudotsuga > Pseudotsuga menziesii. The sequence goes on along the minus strand of LPNX010644411.1, from coordinate 452,797 downwards.
CTTAGTATTCGATGCTTAGGAGCAACGGGGAGGGAGTTTAATCGGAAAGGCAAGTGTTCGGAGCTGGACTCAATCACTTATCAGGTGTAGACAACGAGCACGACCTATGGATTCTATATGGTTTTTATTCTGCATGTAGGGAAAAATCTCATTGGAGGATCATATATGACCACTCAATGAACCATTAGGTTGGATAAATTTCAAGAGCCTAAAATCAGTGCTCCATTCACCTTCCCAGATCAATTTAAATGGAAATTAAAGCAATAATACATGTATCAAATTAATATGAATAGGAGAAGGATCCAACTTAATGATGATAATCTAGTCTATAAGTCCTAGGACATGTGCTAGAACATCGTGATGATAGCTAATTTGGTGTTACTAGCTGAGTTGTAACACATGGGGCGGTATACATTTTACTAAATTCTAATAATGTAGATGGATTCAATCCATCTACACCATTATAATTTAGTAAAATGTACAAATTCATTTTCAAATTTGTAATTTTTTCCATTACCGGAGTGACACAACAAAAAATGACCAATTGTAATCTGGTCATTTGTAGTCTAGATATCCCGTGATCAAATTTGGTCATTTATCTTGGTCATTTTTAGTTGGTGTTATAGCTGATTTTACCACACATGGTTGATCACACTTTTATGGCCTTCCCTATCCCTCTATAGACTCTTTGGACCCCATGGAATATTTTTGTACCTTTGATGTTTCCAAGATCATCCCTAAAAAAACTCATTATTTTTTGTACATGACTTTTAACTCCTTTCTCGCTTATATATGGGGATATTACCCCTAAACCCACGTACGTTGAGATGTGTGCAAAATCCCAAATATGTTTGTATTTTTCCTTGATGTGGATCCAAGTCACTTGTCTCTTGGCCTTCCATATGCCTCAAGATCGCTCGGATTTGACCTTCCATTACCCCATTGAAGCACTATATAAGGAACTCTTTGGATACATCGAAAGAGAGGAATTGAAGAGCAAGAAAACTATAGTCCATTGTTTCTAAAGCTTGCTTATACTTGAGTCTGCATCCCTTTTTCCCTTTGAACACTTTATGTTCTTCCTAAGATTTCCTTTTCTTGTGATGTTACTATCGAGAGATGGAGGATTGAGGTGGTGGAGGCCCAAGTGGAGGACTCAGTTTCTCCAGTTCGTAGACATGCTGGCAGAGGTTGTCACTTTTGTAATCTTTGATTTATTAATAGAAATATATTTTCAGTCCAATGATGTGCATTTAAATGAATATTGAATCCATGGATGTGTTTAATTTCTTATGTATCATTGATTAGATATGCTAGAGTAGGCCTAACATTATATCATACAGCATGCTTTCCTTATTTACTGTTGTTGAGAAGTGAATTGCTAACGCTAGCGGGATTGGAAAAAACTCAACAGGGATCTACTACAACCATCCGGAATAAGGTATGTTTCGAGATCCTTTAGTGTTATCATATTTCTCTTGCATATGGGGAAGGGATTGATTTCTACAATTTTTTTGTCTGTTGTGGTACACCCCAAGCCATAGGAATTTTTCTCTGTAACAAAATTGGTGACTCCATTGCGGAGGTTCATACTTGTTTTTATTTGGGGGTTTCGGCATTCAATATACTTTTATTGCTTTGATTTTTCTGTTTCTATGTCGGGTCTGGGAGCATGATTACCCAGTAGTATCCTAGAGAAGTAAAATTTGTCTCAGTTTGTCCATTTACCTTATTTTTTCTATCTTTTTCTTCCTATACTCAGGTTTTACTTTCACAGTCACGTATACAGGCGGGTTTTCCTGGAAAAATTGCGTATGTACACAGGTTTACTAAGATCAGTCGTGTATGCCTTGATTTTTTACTTTTTTGGGAATATTTTTTGTTGCTGGGTGAGTTTGGGTGATTGCTGAGTCGTCTTTGTTGCTTCTAGAGTCTGTATCTCCCCTCTGTTTCTGACCAGAGACTCTTTTTGAGTTAATTTTTGAAAAATGTTCTTGTCATTTCATTTTCTATCTTTTGTTTTGGGATTAGTGCATTAGGTCTCTTTTACCTTGGTACTTTGCTTGGCTGTTGTTTGTGAGTGCTTGTAGAGTCTAAGGGTTGTAGAGTCATACTTTTGCTTTTTATCTCATTTAATTTAAAAATACAAAAAACATTTTTCTTTTTTGCATTGTTATGCATTGTTTTCATTTTGCATTTAGCATGGTACTTGCATTAGGTTTTCTTGGTGAATATTAGTCATATTTTGATATAGGAAATTATTGCATATACATTTGGAGGAAAAATTTTGCACTTCACATAGTAGCATACCCTGTTTTTCATTCGACGCAGTGCATTTGCATTGATTGTTAGGTGTGCATTTTACTTCTTGTTGCATCATGATATCATTAGTTGCATGACCATTTACCCTTTGAGTAATAAAGAAAATTAAAATAAATGCATAATAATATTAATTACACTCTTTTCTTTTTTAGGGTGCACCAACAAGACTAGGTTTTAGGGTCTTCAAATAGTTCATTGTAAGTCAATTCTCCAAGACCACTAAACAAAACATTTAGGTGTCTGTCCAGGTGAGAGTGTGAAATACTTTATATAATTAATGTTCTCAGGATCCTCCTCTTACAAGGGAGTTAAGCACGAGGTAGTGTGAACGGTTATGATTGGGATGACCCCTGGTTGTAACTGAGTACCACCGGAGATATTACCAGGATTGTATTCGTATCTGGGGGCTCTTTCAAGAGTTTCGGGCTTTGATACCCTACCCATAAGGTCAATACCTCCTGCGACTGTCCACCTAAGAATTGATTATATCGAGGTGACCTTAGTTTCCTTACCTAGGTTATCGAGGGGGTATTTTCAAAGGTTATTCCGTAGGTGTCCAGGCCAGGTAGGGGTCGGACAACACAATTTCTAGATGCGTTGAAGCTAAGGTCCACTATAATTGGTTATGAACCTCCTCTTGTTGTGTATGGGAGTCTCAAGCCTCTCCTAGATGAGACATACCTACTTCATTCGGGAGCTCACATATCCTACCCTTGTTTGCTTGTGATTTGGCTTTACATTTGATAGGTGTATGCTCTGTTCACGCTAGTTTGCCAAGGATCTGCGTAATTAGATAGATTATTTTTATTTTTTGAGTCATTGTGGATTTAGGCGTGGCACCCCGTCGTTCTCATCATTTAGCAGCACTTCCACCTTCCACATCTCCTCCTCCTTTGGGAGAGAGAACCAGACAGTATGGGCAGACTACTTCTCACTTTGATTCACAAACCATGGGAGATCATGAGGATGAGATTCCAGAGATTTCTTCTCTGCCTCGCGAGGTTGGGAAGGTAGATTCTATTAGCACATATGATGCTTCACATGAACAACCTTCACGATCTGGTTATGATCCCTCATTCACACATCGCTGGTATTGGTTTCTAGGCGACAAGACTCACTACGAACCCGTAAGCACTAGTCATGTTAGATATGGCATGTCTGATATACCTGCAACTAATTTGACACATCATGTTGAGTCAGACATTGATCCTAACACTACGCCTAGGGGCACTCCCATCCCTTTCCATGCATAGAGATTTGGGGGCACTAGTCACATTGCACCCTCCATCCCTGTGGTGGAGGAAACTTCACATGTTCATCCTAGACCTAGTGTTAGTAATCCTATGTGGATACTAGAGCCAAGATGAGTGAACATTGGGAAGACCACTTACATTCCTTCACATGTTCCTTCATCTTCAAATCCTATTCCTTCATCTTCAAACATTGGGAACACCACTTACATTCCTTCACATGTTCCTTGCAACTTTGAACTTGCATGACTTGTCGAGATTGATGAACGATCCTATGTCTCATAACCCGGAATGGTCAACTGTCCCTAACAAGATTCCTTTGGACATTCCCAAGTTCAAAGGTAAGGCTGGTGAATATCCTGGGGATAATGTCACCACTTTCCACCTTTGGTGCTCTTTCAATTCCTTACCTGATGATTCCATTCATTTGAGGCTATTTCAACGCACCCTAATGGGTCTTGCAGTGAAATGGTATATAGAGTTATTGGGGGGCTTATGTTACATTTGATGATATTGCACTGACTTTCCTTAATCATGTCCAGCTACCTGTACGTTACGACATCGGTACCGAACTCTTTTCGACCTTTCAGCAAGATAAATGCACACATATTTCAGATCATATTTAAGAGTGGCGTAGATGAAAATGGTTAATTAAAGCTTTTAAACCACTAGAGTTTGTTTTTAGTGGTTCCTCAAGTCTTTATTACCTTACATAGCGAAGGATGTTTCGACATCCGGAGTCCAAAATGAGGAACATGCTTTTTTTAGGGCACAAGAGTTGGATTTGATCTATGATAAATCTGGACTTTTGTATGAGATTATACCCAATGCTCCTAGATTCAATTTCAACTCCAGGGTCAAGCCTGGGCCACATGCCGATGGTAGTGTGGGTTGTACAAGTACCAAACATGTGGACTCGGTTGTGAAACAAGTGACCCAATTTTCAATTAGCCAGTCTACATCAGGACAAGCTACCCAATCGGTGAATGTACTTTTCATGCAAACGTCGAACCTGAAAGGAAACCAGTGGCCTAGAAGGAATAAGAAAAAAGGAAAAAATAATCGTAAGGGTGGGAACACAAATGAAAATGCTAATAATAATGAAAAGAACACTAATACTGGGGGGGACAAGTAGTCTAAATGTAAGGTGAAGTTTCCTTGAAAATTGTTTGAGGAGGACCGTCTCACTCACTTGTGCCCTCGTATGGAAGATGCCTCAAGGTTCATAGCACAGGGCCCAGCTGTGTTAACTAATCCTTTACCCAAAAATCAAAATATGAACTCGAGGACCATTTATCCTGGTTGTGCATTGGGTGGAAATCAAAACCCACTAGTGGTCATGAATGCATCAACATGATGAGTGCTGCTAAGGTTGTGACCCGTACGAAAGACTATGGTTCGTCACAACTAGAAATTGGGAAAGAACCTTCCCCACCCAAGAGCCCTTTGCAAATTGAAAATCCTATGGATAAACCTAAAGCTCCACCTCACATTCCTAAGGGAGTCTTCAAGCATTTAGGGCACAATCCTAATGCTCAAGCCGCCCAAAACTATTCATTTTTCAAGGATTTGGGTGAGACTCCTTGTGCGATGTCTACATTAGAAGTGCTTCAGAGTTGTCCCCCATAGAGGAAAGCTTTGTTATCTGCTCTTGGGGTCAGTGATGATAACTCTTCCACTATGATCAAATTTGAAACCATTGGGGTATAGCCTCACTTTCCTTACTACATGTCTCTTTTGATTCATGTAGAGTGTCTTAACAACACCGTCAAGCGCACTGTCATTGATGAAGACGATGTCGCTTCTGTGATGTCTTTGTCTTGTTGGAAGGGATTAGGTTCTCCCGAGTTGTCTCAATCTACTAATATGTTGACATATTTTGATGGTAGATCGTTTTGGCCACATGAAATTCTTTCTTCCTTAAAATTCCAATTGGGAGGGAAGACCATCGCAATCAAGGTCGAGGTGGTTGATGCACCCCTTGACTACAATATTTTGCTGGGTCAGAATTGGATGTATAGTATGCAAGCCATATCTTCTTCCCTCTTTCGAGTGATATGATTTCTATTTAATGGGAAGATTGTTACGATTGATCAAACGTCATTCCAAAATCCAAGTGTCAATTCATCATCGGGTGCTTCTATCCCGATTATCAATCATTCTCAGTCGGCAACTGGGAGTGTGGGTGTAGGCATTAGAGGAAATTTCAACTCAAAATGGGCCTCCTAAAATGAACTACTAAAATAATAGTTAAAATAATAAAATAGTATTTATTAATTTTGGAGGAAGAAAAGAAAAAAACTACTTTTTTGTTTGTATTTTTGACATATCTCCCCGTGTTTTTACTCAAATTTAGATCGGGAGAGATCGTTGAATGTAGAATTAAATTCCACATCCAACGAATACCCACTCAGCATACTTTTGACGGGCCCCGCTACCCTAAAAACAAGAAATACCTGAAAAAATGGAATGATGACATCATGAACTATGATGGTATCGTGATCATCTTGACTGTTTAACACACAAAGCTGTGCGTTGTTCATCCAAAATATTAGGCAGGTAGGGAGCTGTGCATTGTTCTTCTGCTTCGTCGTCCATCCTGATCGTGTTTCTTTCATCCATCAATATAACCCAATTGCATTAAGTGTAACACTTCATCTAATAAATGTAAAGGAAAAGCAACTAAAGGAACCTGCAAGGACCACCTACCCGAATGTGAATAAAAGAAAGCTCGACAACTAAATTTATCGTTTAAGCCTATGATATGTTGCACGTGAACAAAAGCTAGGCTTCATTGCTTGGCAGTATTGGGACAGAGATTTTGAGCAATCTCAAAGACTGTTTAGATTTACAATTGTGATTATTGTGCTCTCCAAGCCGTTAACTTAGGTTTTCATTAGAGGTGAGCCTCGAGACTTCTCAACTTGATAACGCAATCAGGTTTCCTTTTCTTCATTAGGGGAATGGCCGACTTTTTAATATGTGAAAGAAGATCCATATTTTGTTTTAATAGAAATGTGTTGATCACAGCGATGAAAGGTCCAAATGTGGCAGACAGACACATCTCTGAATAAGTTAGAACTGATAAAAATTATAATCGTACAAATTCCGCAGCATGTCAACAAAATTGCACTCATAGAATTGTGAAAGTACAAGGTAGTGCTGGTTGTCCTTCTCACAAATTATTTGGAATCTCTATTAATAATCATGCAAAACAAGTTTAAAATGATCATCGCTCGTAGAATAACCAGAGATTGTTTGACAAGAAAGGGAAAGGAGATCTTCTTTTACTTGCTTCCTGGTAAGAAATATTAACCGCATAACTAGAGAGATCTTCCTTCTCTATTCTCTATCTCATCCCAACCTTGCTTGGCTTGTTTTTGATATGCCGGCAATAAAATATTCTTGGAGTAGGTTGCAATGGAATTGTTTTGCCAGACCCGTCATCGTGGAAATTGAAGTTAGGATGAACGAGTTTTAGCTCCACAAAAACTCCACTCGTAGATCTGCTAGCTCGGAAGGTATCTTTGCTTGGTATCGAAAGAACTCAACTTGAGTGTATCATCAAAGTTCCTATGGCAAGCCATGGGGTTGGCTCACCTTTTGATTAGCAAAATCAAGAAAGTCACAAACGAATTTCAAGCGAATCACGAAATAAACAAGAATAATAGTACCAGCGAAAGGAGTCTTTAGATTACAATGAAGTAGTCGACAACTAAGTCTGGCATTTGGATAAGACAGAAAACATTCAGCAACTTCTCTTAATGAACCTTTGTTGATTTTAGGGAAAGCTCACGATGTATCTGACCAAATTGTTGGAGATTTGTAGCATTTGCCAGTTCAGCGATATTTGAATGAGAAAACCTAGCCAACTTATGGACGTATGGAAGGACGGTCCGAACGTGGAAAGGTAGACAGATTGGTGGTAGCTTGTTTTTATTCCCAAAGATGGCGCAACGGTATGTAAACCTGCTAAATAAATTAACCCTGTCACAAGAGGATTGTTCACAAATACAAGACTAAATCAAGTCTCTTCTACCTCTGAGATAAGCTGGATAATGACAGCAAAGGATTTTGGAAAAGTTCCCTTATGCTTATTACTACAGTATCCCACAAATATATGTTTGAAAAATATTATCCAGAGATCGAGCAGCTACGCTCAAATGGCTGTTCAATGCGCAGCTAGAAAGTAGCAAGATTGGGATTTTCTTTCAAAGATTAAATCAAGGATTAGCCTGTGCTTGAACGACGGTATTCCAAAATGCATTTGGCATTTTCAGAAAAATATCTAACACTATGGCTCCCATATTGCGGCCAAGCGCTGTTGCTTGGAAACATTCCAGTCAATGTCATGGAAGGATTGAATAATTTCAAGCAAATTACCCAAGAATATGCCTAGCGACTCACCCAGGATGTGAACATCAATGTAATGAGTATTTGCAGGCTTTCAGTTCAGCAGCTAGGCCTTGAATCATAGGAATGCTTAATTTCAAAATACCTAATCGCTCCCATTGGCAACACGTGGGTATCTAAAAATGAAATTGTAGGATCTAGATTATCGCGGGCAGTTAGTATTTTATCGATACGTGAGTAGCCATCAAATGCCCAGAAGGTCTACAAAATATCGGGAAGATTGCGGTTGCCAAGATTGGTTGTAGTTCAGATTGCAACAAATATTCGTGCGTGGCCCTTATCCGAATAACTATTTTAGTGCAACTTGTTCCAGATGTGGATTTTGTGCAACAAAATTTAAATAAAGATAGCTTCAGTTGTGAGCCAGCCAAGGAACTGAGTGAATAACCATCATCACTTATTAATGCTCGAATCATTGGTCAAGATTTCTCTCGTAGCTTAACAGTAATATCTAACTTCCTCCGCGATAGGTTCTTAGTCAACTACTTGTGTTTGAGTTGATCATGGTCATTGGTTCTAATGAAATAAAAATAGGTTCTTGTTGCTATTCAATTGATTGATCATTTTGTTCAGGTTGCCGCGTGAATGATGAAAGCAAAGAGAAAATAGTGCAGCGACTCAAACCAATGAGAATTTTTCAAGGCGGCATGGGAAAAACCTTGATTGTTTGTTGCAGGTTTAATGTCCAGGGAGCTAAAGGATGGAGGACTAAGGCAAAAATATGGCATCCCTACCTTCGTAAATTAGTGAGAAAGTTTGCAGGTTCTTTTCATTGTTCCAAGGGTTGTTGCATACTTTTTATTAGATTTTTTTCTTTTATTGTTATCCTAATGCAACTATAGTTTTATTATTTGCAGATGGAGCATGGAGGTGCAGATTTAATATATATATATATTTTTTCTGTTTATGTTGCAGAAGAAATAGAAAATAAAAGAATTTATTCTACAAATTTATTTTGCAAATTTCTGAGTTAATTTTCATTTTCAGAAAATAAAAATAAACAAAACTCTTAAAAATTTATTTTGCAGATTTAAAAGAAAAATTTGAGCAAATGGAACAAATTTTGAGGAACAGCAGATTAGGCAATTTTTCTCATCGTCAAAAATCTTCCTAAAATCATTTTTAATCATCCCTACTTTCTGATCCTCGCGATCGCATGAAGCGCGGAGGAGAGCATACTTATTCAACACTAAAGTAAATCTGAAAATGAAGACCTACCTACTCTATGCTAATTACAATTTAGAAATATGCTATGTGTAGTCAAACTTCCAATGGAGCCATGCACTTAAAAGTAATAGCAACATGTTCAGTGGTAATTTTTCAAATGAAAGATGAAAATTTAGAAGAATGAGTGAATCTTCTTGCTGTAACGGAAAAATAACTAAATAAAAAGAAAAACTAAATTGATCTAATTGCGTACTTACCTGGAACCATCGTTCAATATAGCTTTCGTAAGCGCATTTTCCCTCACTCAGATCATGTTGCAGCTCCTTGTCATCTTCCTCAATCTCTTGTTCGAATGATTGTTCATCATCAAATATGCAGGAGTCTTTAGATACTGATTCCTCGTTCGTTTCTGAAGGAGTATTTAAACTTTCGGCTACTGTCAGGATCTCCTCTTCCAGAGAAGAGGAGACTCCAATGTTTGCAAGGATGTGAGCGAGTTGTTCCAAGCTGACACTCATAGTTAAATCATATTGTAAAAGGGGTTCTCACATCATCCAAATCAAAATATGAAAACTGAAAATCACACTTGCTAAAAAAAAACCAATCTTGTTAAAACACATGAAAACCTCTTCACAGTTGCAGAAATTGAAATTGCAAAAACATGCTTGCAGAAATTGAAACACACTTGCAGAAATTCAAATTTACACTAATTTGCAGAAATTGAAACACACCCTTCATGCCCTTACCCATATGTCACCTCAGAGTTAGGAGCATAAATAATCACACTTGCATGAAAAAGAAAGTAATACCTCAATCCCTTGTGCTTCCCCGGCAACGGCGTCAAAATGTTAGGTGAAATATATGTCGTAATAATTACGTTGCAGTACAGTTGCCCAAATATTTACTTGTCAACCCGTGGTACGTAAAATGACGAAGCACATGCACTATTTGTGCAGGAGTGAGGTAGATCTAATCTAACTTAATCTAATTTGCTGAAATCAAATTAATCTAGGAAAGTATTGAAACACTAACTAGGAAAGCATGAAATTGCGTAAGGGAAATACAACATGTGAAGAGTTAACAACAATGACATATGTGAGCTCACATCCACAAATCAATAATAAAATGACAAACATGAAAGCATAACAATGAAATCTTGAATCACATTAAGAATCTCAAATCAAAGACTAATCTAACAAATACAAAATCCAATCCAATCCCACTTCATTACAACCCTCCTACAAGCTTAATCTAACTTGATGAAAAACTTAATGGAATGGAGAGGGAGCACTCTCCTTTATACATGAGAGGCCTTAAGAAAAAGATAAGAACAGATCCACTATTCTCTCAACTACTCTCAACCACTTTCCTCTTATTACAAGATATGGTTCCTTCAAATCCTCATGAATCCTAGATAAGATATGCCAACCAAATCTTCCATGATCTTCTCCTTAAGAATAGGCTTGAATAACTATCTCCTTTGGAATGGTGTAAGAGATATTTGAGAAGTCTCTTTGAATTAATCATTTACATATTCCTGCACATTACAAAGCTCACACATAATTGAGATATATATGAAAAACATGTATATTTTCTAATAGTTAATGATAAATTCACTTTTAATACTAAAATGAATAAAGTGGAAAATAATAATGTAAAACCCAAATGTATTTATGAAAATGATATGATGAAGGTTTAATAGGGTGATGAAATGTAAGGAATGGTGAAGGAAAAGTGGACGAAAATACGACATTTCTGAGTCCTGACATCCTCCCCAACTGAAGGTGTTGCATGTCCTCATGCAACCATGCATGGATCTTCTGAAGAACCTTTGGCATATAAACTTTGGCTTTGATTGATGATGTCTTTTTAATGATAAATGTTTCCAAGATATGTGGGAGACATGAGTAACAGCTCATGAGTAACAGCTGGCATTTTCCTATGGTTGGTTCTTGTGTAACAACCATGAATATAAGAATGTTGGTTCTTGTGTTAACAACATTCATTTCATTATTTTTTTTTCGCTTGTTGTTATGATAATAATTGTGACCACACACTTCACTGGAAATCATAAGCTATCAATGTGCATAAGAGAGCATCACTGAGTATAAGAAAGCATTTTCTCAATCTGGTATGAATCATGCCAATGTATATCAATGCATGAAGTAAAGTGCATCAGGGGATCGTTGGAAAAGAAATTTTTGGGAATGGTAAATGGGATGAAAATGGAATGATGATAATGGAAAAATGTGGTGATTATGACGATAGTTCCCCCCCCAACCGAATCGGTTGCATGCCCTCATGCAACATAGTGTAGGTCATGGAAGGGGAATGGAAATGAAGTATGGTCAGGGAATTTTCCAAAATATTCAAGTCAGCATAGAAGGAATTTCATGATCAAATATTAGAAAACAACATACCTCCACTCACCCAAAATGTAGATGAACTATGCAATAGGAATGTAGTTGTTGCGGCTGATGGAGCAGAAAATCGTGACTAGTACTATAGCTGCAACTATTGTAACGGCTAGCACATAGAATATGGGACTGCGACTACTGGAAGATGGAAGGTGTCACTAGTGTAGGATCATGAAAATGTAGCTGTGAATGGCGTAGTTGTTGTAATGTGAAAGATGGCACTGCTATAGGAACTGTGAAAGGGGACTGCTACTGTAGCAACACTACTATAACAACAACTACTGGAACTGCTAAAACAACAACCGCTGGAAATTCTAAAACAACAACCGTTGGAACTGATGTAAATACCGTAACAGCGACTGCTATAACAATGATGGTTGTAACAACAACTACAGGAACTGCAACGACTATCACTGCCGAATCAGAGAATGTGAAGTGGAGGATTCTGAACTAGTGTTGTGGAACTGTCAGACTCTCATAGATGAATTCAAGCTGCTGTAACTGTTGAGGGAATCAGTAAAAGTGTATAGTCTTCATCCGCTACAAACCCGATGGTACAATTCTAATCATGCAAATGGATGTGTCGATGTCGAGAATATAGAGAAATCACTGGATTACCGACCATTGATGAATGGCGTTAACCAGTGTGAGGCAACTCACCATTGATGTCAATGAGTGCCAAGGTACCTGAGTACATCTTGTGAAGTGTGAATGGATGTGTTGAGGTCGAGCCACTTGCAAGATCTGATGATCAAGGGACATTGATGTATTCCCATGATCGTCAGCGAGAGAACTTACCATTAAGGCATGCAAGCCTCTAGGTACTCAAAATGGACTCTAGTCTATATCCCAGATAAGGTGCTGACGTCGATGGGGCAAGACTGTTGAAAGGTGGGCCTTAAGGAATCCCACATCATTCAATGCAAGTTTTTATAAAAAAGATTTGGTAGGACTATAACAAAGATCTCAGTAGTGACAGGGTTTATGGAAATGAAATCAAGTGTAATTGTGGAAAAGGAGGTGACTGGTTTTATTCAAAAGGAAAACTGGCATAGAGAAAGAAGGAAAAAATGAACTGAAAATGATAAAGGAAATGATGTATGCTGCTCAGAAAAATAGATGTGCGAGAAATAAGGAAGGATAAGGTAATGGAAAATGTCCACACCATGGGGATGATCAATCTGCTGTGAAGGAGGAATGTAAGGAAATGTTTCAGGACGCAGAAGGGTTTTCCAATGATTTTCGTGTAACAGCAAGTGTAAGGATGTTTATGAGGAGTAACAGCTCCTGCAAGCTGTCAATAAAGCATATTTCTCAAAAGTTTTGAGATTATTTGAAGGAAGGCGAGCGTCGTCATTCCTGCAATCGTGATACATCACTGAGAGAGAATCACTGCAAAAATAATGCAAAAATAGAATGCAAAAATATCGTGAGAGAATCGTAGAATGCAAAAATAAGTAGGAATGGGGCAAAGCGAAGAAAATAAAATGCATTTGTATACCTGTGCCTTTGCGCTCGTGTAATCATCAATCACTGCATGAAGTGACTTTAAGAAAGACAAATTAAGATTAAGCACATTGTGTTCAGGAATTCGAGAATGCCCATTTGCGTTAGTTTTACAATTTGTAAGAGCAATATGGTCTCTAAAATTTGGAAAGTGTAAATGTGTGGCTGAGATCCATTATCGAATGTTCAGAGTAGGAGTTTCACTGATTTGGTGCATTAATCACAATTGCTGCTTTGCATAATCAACTTGTACATCGTTAGATAAAATATTCAAAGCATTCAACGCCTTCTTACAAATAGAAACCTGTAATATGCTTTGTGCAAAAACACATCAATCAATTAAACAAATTCCGGCACTCATCAATTATTGTGTGCAAGTTTTCATGAGGAGCAAGACGTGGTTTATGCACAATTGTAGGGATTCTTTTTCAGCTGTAGTTAAGTTTATGGTGTGAGAGAAGCACTATTCAAATAGCTCACCTTTAAAAAAAACAAAATTCTAAACCCACTGGAATACCTTGGTTTCGATACGATTTTTACCTGTAGTAGATATATATACCAAAGATTTGGTGGAAAAGCCTCCCCAGGTTGATGACAGAAAGTGCATTAACGCTAGCTACAACAAGATCGACCTGCACAAGTTCATGATGCATGGCCATCAGTGTGCGGTTCTGTGCAGCTGTGATGCTTCTAGGACCATCCTGAAAACAACTCATTTGGATGGTGGTCGATCTAATTTTACCGTAAAGAAAAGAAATCTTTGTGCAATTGACTCCATTTCAGCTTCATCTATGGCCTGGATATATATATATTTTTTAAGTTCCATTCTTTGAAGAGCTAGCAGGTAGATTAAGACGATCTAAAGATGATGCAACCACACATGGCACACTAGCAGTATAAAGAGCTTCCAGCTACTATATTAATCCAAAATAAGAGACGTGGTCGTGATGGTGCGTGGAAAGTGATTGTGGTTTCAAGCATGAGAAAGCTTCAAATGCAGCATATGGTTTATTAATGGTGGTCTCTAGTTCCTTATTAGTAGCATTGAGGCTCGAAACTCGACAACCCATGGTAATTTCAGGCGAACACACAACCATATAAAATAAAATGCTAGATTTTCAAGCTGTACTCAATCGTTTTCGTTAGCGTGCTACTCAAAACCGGGACAAATTGCTAGAATTCGAGCAAGAAAAAGCCAGAAAGCTTTGGAACAACACCTTTTTGGCATCTTCATATACCATAAATAATATAGCAATGAAAAAGTGGCAGAGGAAGAGGCGGTCCCAATGGCCAGAGTACCATCTGAGCGTCCAAATTTGACCATCGATTTTGTAGCACACGTCGTTTATTTATTCTTTCCGGAGTTGTTGGTCCCAAGCATGAACTACGATGGTATCATGATCATCTTGACTATTTAACACACAAAGTTGTGCGTTGTTCATCCAAAATATTAGGCAGGTAGGGAGTTGTGCATTGTTCTTTTGCTTCATCGTCCATCCTGATCGTGTTTATTTCATCCATCAAGATAATCCAATTGCATTAAGTGTAACACTTCGTCTAATAAATGTAAAGGAAAAGCAACGAAAGGAACCTGCAAGGACCACCTACCCGGATGTGAATAAAAGCAAGCTCGACAACTAAATTTATCGTTCAAGAATCTTGATTTTTCTATGGCAGATCTAGGCTCAACTTCAGTGTCCATGGTGACTCTAAAAAGTCCTTTGGAGCGTAGCTGAATCTCCATATCACTTTTCCATGAGTGGAAATTGTATGGAGTCAAGAGATATGTTGAGGAGGCCATATGCATGTGCTGGAGCGAATGCTTCACCTGTAGAAACCTGAAAATCAAAACAGAAAGGGAAAAATAAGGTCAGACAGCCTGCACATTCTAGACTTTCATCACACCCAGCATAGTCAATCAAGCAAGCTTGATCAACAAGTTCTTTACTTGGGGTATTCAGTGGTAATCCTTGGCTTCTGGTGCAGTGCTATATTTTTGAGCTATTGCTCACTTTTCATGGAGAAATCTGTCAAAATCTTGTTTTTGAGATATAGATATTTGTCCCGTTGTAAGATATGATACCATATTAATATTGCACATTGATCTAGGAACAAATAATCAATCTCATCAACAAATAATCAACAAATAACTCAGAAATGGTGTTAATCAAAACCGGAATGGTTTCTTCTCTGTGTATTCAATAAACAATGAATAGTTACAATAACAATGTCAACCAATAGCTTGAATCAATGAGGAATTTGAATACCTAAGGAGGTCATTCGAATTCAATGAGTGATTCTAGCTTAACTTACTGTAAGCCATTGGTTCACACTCTGTTAACCACTTGACCAAAACCCTAAATGACTCATCAAACCCTAACTGAAGTCAGCATGTAATAAATGATTGAATCTCAACTGAAAGAGATCAAACACATGTCATAGCAAGCCAACCATCAATTTCTAGTGCTTCAATGACTTCAATGAACCCTGATGAGGTTAACTAAAGCTGAACTGATCAGCGGAAGTTGGTGGAGGCGCCCCTGTTGACTCCAGATCATTAAATAATAATAAATAATCATTAAATAATATATTTAATTAGAGGGGGTGCCTTGACTTACTGGTTGAATTGATTGTAACCACTAGTTAGCAATTAGGTGCATTAATATCACTCAGATCACCCCCGGAGTGCTCCAGTTAGCCTCCTTGACTGTAGGTAGGCGTGGGTGTGACTGGATGATGTCAATTGATGCTCCACTAATGATAATTAATGTCAATTATACTTAGGATAGTGGTTTAACCAGGCGAATTTGACCAAAAAGAGTGGTATGGTGGTAAATGTCTCCAACAACAACTTCATGCAACTCTGGTTGTCACAATGTATACAAGTAGCATCCAAATGGAGATCAAATAAATCAGAAAGTAGCTTCCTTAGCCATACTTCCTCACAAATAGCTGAACAAGCTGTGACATACTCTGCTTCAGATGTACTTAGTGCCACACAGGATCACTTCCTGCTGAACCAAGAGATCACACCTGATCCCATACTGAAGCAACACCCTAAAGTGCTCTTCCTATCGATGGCACTGCTTGCCCAATCTGAATCAACATAACCCTCCAGTTTAATCTTGTGATTCGTATCGTACTTGAGCCCATAATCAACTGTACCCTTCAAGTACCTCAGAATATGATTTATAGAAACCAAGTGAACATGTCTTGGATTTGTTAGGAACTGGCTCAAGGTGTTCACAGCAAAGCAAATATTTGGTCTCATGTTCATCAGGTACATCAAAGAACCAATCATCTGATGATACATCGTAGCATCAATCGACTCTGATGAAGAAACATTCAAGAGCTTTAGATTCAGTGCCATAGGTGTGGCCATAGCCTTGTAGTACATCATCCCAAACCTCTTCAAGATCTCTACTGCATACTTCCCTTGTTCAAGGAAGATTCCATCTATACTCTGCCACACCTCCATACCTAGAAAGTAATGCATCATCCCCAAGTCCTTCATTTCGAACTCAGTAGCAAGATTTCTCTTTGTATCAGTAATCAACCCATCCGTACCTGTCACAAATAGATCATCTACATATAGTAGAAGCATCACTGGGTTGCCATCTTCAACCTTGTAGTAAAGGTTGGAATCTGCTTTACTCTTGGTAAAGTCCAAACTAGATAGAAAGCTATCAATTCTGCTATACCAGGTCCTCGGTGCCTGTTTCAAACCATACAGGGCTTTCTTCAATATGCACACATGAGACTCTTTGTCATGTGTTTCAAAACTGAGTGGTTGTTCTACATACACTTCCTCTTCTACTACCCCATTCAAGAAAGAAGTCTTGACATCCATCAGGTGTATCTTCCATTTCATCACTACAGCCAGAGCAAGTACCGATCTGATGGCAGTGTATCTAGCTACAGGAGTAAAGGTTTCTTCATAATCTATTCCTTCTTTCTGAGAGAAACCCCGAGCCACAAATATTGCTTTATATTTTTCAATGCTACCATCTGCAGCATGTTTGATCTTGTAGATCCATTTGGACGTTACAACTGACTTCCCATCTGGTCTTGGGACAACATCCCAAACATCATTCTTCATGATCGATTGGTATTCTTCGATCATAGCATCCTTCCATTCTTTCCGTTCTACCACTTCTTCATAACTGGAAGGATCTTTATCAATGAAATCACATAGTAATGCTACATACCTATAGCAGGATCTAATCCTCTTTCTTTCTCTGTGATTCTCTTCTAGAGCCCCATATCTTTCTGCAACTTGGATAAGTTCTCGTACCCATGCAGGTTTCCTCTTATGATGATTCTTCTTCAGAGGTGGATCTACATTTCTTTGTGGTTCTTCAAATTCTTGATCTTCTTCTTGAGTTTCTTCGTTCATGATTGTATCATGAATTTTGCGTGCTTCTGCTTCTTCAGGTTCTTCAGCAGGTCTCTTTCTGGACTTGTTGTAAGCTGTGTCTTCATCAAATGTCACATCCATGTTGATGTCAATCTTCTTGTATCCTGGGAAATATATTTTGTAAGCCTTTGATCTTTCAGGGTATCCCACAAATATACCCTTCTTTCCTGAAGGATATAATTTTGTTCTCTTCTCTTTTGGAATGTGTATGTACACAGGACAACTGAATATTCTAAGATGGCTGACTTTTGGTTTCTTACTGGAGAAGACTTCTTCAGGAGTCTTGTTCTTGAGTACTCTATGTGGAGTATAGTTCTGTACATACACTGATGTTTTGGTCGCTTCAACCCAAATATGCATAGGAATATCTTGACCATGAAGCATATCTCTTGCTACTTCCATGATAGTCTTGTTCTTCCATTTCGCAATCCCATTCTGTTATGGATTATAAGGAGTGGACAACTCCCTCTTAATCCCTGAATCTTTGCATAGCTCTTTGAATTCATTCAAAGTGAATTCTCCGCCATTGTCTAATTGAAAAGTTTTGATCTTCTTTTTCAGTGTGGTTCTCGATCAAGGCTTTGAATTTCTTGAATTTTCTGAATACTTCGTCTTTGTTCTTCATGAAGTAAACCCATGTCGTCTTAGAAAAATCATCAATAAAAGAAACATAATATGCATACCCACTTAGTGAGGTTAATGACATAGTACCACATACATCGGAGTGGATGATTTCTAGGATTCCCTTGGCTTTGCTTTCGCTGCTAGGAAATGTCTTCTTTGTATTCTTTCCTTTCACACATCCTTTGCAGACCACATCATGTTTTGATTTCTGGAAGACCTTCAACTTCTTTGCTTGCAATTGGCAGTGCTCTGTAATTCACATGTACAATCCTTCTACGCCAAAGTTAACTTGGCTCTATTGTTTCAAGGACCAATGCTTGTTCTTGATGGCCCTTTAATTTGTACAATCCTCCTTCTTGTTCTCCAATCACCACCGCATCATCGATAGTCTTTCCTCTTTGCCACATGATGACTTGTCCATCTATGAATGCAACCCTCATTCCTTTTGCATATAGTGTAGATATGGAGAGGAGGTTCTTCTTGAGTCCTGGCACAAACAATACTTCCTTAATTGTTAGATACTTTCCAGATTCTAGTTTATAGGAATATTCCCCACTACCTTTTATTGGATATTGGTAGTCATCTCCTAGTTTCACCTTGTGAGGTGATTCATGTTCTGATAGTCTCACAAAGGATTCTTTGAATCTAGTCATATGGTTGGAAGCCCCACTGTCTATAATCCAATCATCACTTCCATGAGTAATGTTACCTATGAGAGCAGAGATCAAAACATATTCATCCTCACTTGAAGAATCTTCACTTTCATATCTGGTTCCTTTCTTGGAAGGTTCATCATCCTCTGCAGCATGAGCATGATGTCTTCTTTTGTTCCCCTTCCTTTTATGAGAGTGAAACTTGTTCTTAGGATAGTCTTTTGCAAAGTGTCCTATTTCATCACATGTATAACATCTTAATCTAGATAGGTCCTTTCTACTGTTATCTCTATGATGAGGGTTCTTACCTTTGGAGTGATGAGGTTTTCTTCTGCCTTTCTTGGAGTGAACTGTGAGAGCTTGATCTTCACTTCCCATATTCTCTTCTTGAGTTGTTATTCATGCTTCTTCTTGAGAACATTCTTCCCATAGTCTGCTGAATTTGACTAATTTATTTCTGGTACAGATTCCTTGGATGAATGAATCCCATGATTTAGGAAGGCCATTCAGAGTTGTCATCACAATCTCTGCATTCTCCACTTCTTCATCTATAGCTTGTAATTGTTCCTTGATATGAGAAACCCTTGTAAAGTAATATTGGATGGTCTCTGCATTTTGAATCTTCACATTCTTCAGTTGATTCCTTAGAGTCATCTTCCGGTTTATGTTCTTCCCTTCAAACAGTTTGGTTAGGGCATCAAACATAGCTTTAGGTGTCTTGAGAGAGGACACCTGTGGGATAAGGTGATCCTTGAAAGAATCAGCAATGATCCTCTTTTCCATAACCATCTTCTTCTTATGTAAGGCCTTTTCCTCATCTCCCTCTGGAACTAGAACCTCCTCATGGATGTAGGAGTCTAACTCATTTTCTTCCAAGACTAGGGAGATCCTATACTTCCAAGCTCGGAATTTATTAGCTCCCTCAAGATTTTCATCAAGCTTGGTATGATGAGACATCTTAAAAATGAGAACCTAAAATGGAAATACAAAAGATTTAGATCTTACCAGGTCAAGGTGACAGATTTGGATTTGGAGCTGAAATCCTGGAGTACTGGATCAGGAGTAAATTAGGGTTTTTCTTTTTTGGAGTTCTATCCACTCAAATGCCTTGAAATTTATCCCTAACTTTGATTTTTAGGAGGAGATCAATCCAGGCTTGGGCTCACTGAAAAATTGCTCTTCTGTAAAAAGCCCTAATTTTCGGCACTAATGACAGGTCCAAAATTGAAAAACCTCATAATTGGATTATGCTTTGACAGAAAGATGTGCCCTAAGGACGAGAGTTATTCCACCTTACTTTTGCTAAAAATTTGTGGAGGAAGATCCACAAACTAGGAAGCACTAGTTCCCGTAGCTGCACAGTGTCTTCTTCTCAGGTTAGCTCTAATACCATGTTAGTTTTTCAACATTAAGCTCGCATTATTAGGATCTTTAACTGAGAGAATAACAAGTACAACAATCAAACACAAGAGACAATGAACATAGTGTTTTTCCTTGGGGAAACCATAAATGGAGAAAACCCCACAACTTCCTCAGAGATAGAATCAACACCAAAACAGTAAGTGATCTCCCGACAGCAGTAACCTTCTTATTATCTAGCCCCTGTTCCTTCTCCTTCCTCAATTATGTACTACACTTGAGTGTGTATGAGTTGTGTGTTAAATAGAGAGTCCAGCTCTCTATTTATACTAATCCCTACATGACTAAAACCCTACTAGGGCCGACCTCTACTAGGAGAGTCTAATAACCCTAGTGCCCTGAAACTATGAGGACTTTAACCCTTAGACAATCGGAGGGTTACCCACAATGACTTGACATGAATTGTTTACATTATTGATCCTCCCAAATGGAACATCGGGGCATGACAACATAACTCAATTAAATTATATATACATCCTGAAATAAACATCGAGTTACAATACATAAGATACATAGATGAATACATTCCAAATTTACAAATACATCAACATTACTAGGTTCATTTAAATCCTCATAAGTGCATATTTTGTGTGACTATTGGTCACTTCCTAGGATTCATCATTTCCAAGGAGGGTATAAGTGTCAATCCCTTAAAGGTTGAGGCAATACTTCAATTGTCTCCCCCGTGTAATATTAGACATATTCAGTGTTTGCAAGGCATGGAAAACTACTTGCAGAGATTTGTGGTTAATTTTGCCAATTTGACTAAAGGCTTTATGCGTCTTTTAAAGAAGGACATTCATTTTTATTGGGATGAGCAATCCCAGGAGTCCTTTGATGCTCTTAAGTGAGCCTTAGCAATGGCCCCTATGCTTATTCCACCTAACTATAGCCATGATTTCTTGATTTATGTGACCACGTCCATGGAGATGGTTGGTATGGTTTTGGTTTAGGAGGATGAGGAGCTCCATGAGCATGTCATATATTATTTGAGATAAAACCTTATAGATGCAGAAATTTTCTATTCCCATGTGGAGAAGCTAGACTTGGCTACCATTCATGCAGTTCAGCATTTGAGACACTAAATTCTCCTTCGCCAAACCTTGGTCCTAGCTCATATCAATCCATTTCAGTTCGTACTCACTAGAAGGACGATTGGGGGAAAATACAATAAATGGATTGTCATTTTGCAAGAGTTTGATCTTGAGTTCGTTTCGGTGAAATCAAAGAAATATTTGATCTTTACGGAGCTCATATCTTATTTTCCAAGTTTAGAAGAGGAGGAAGTTTATGAGGATACATTTTTCAATGAGCATATTTTTCTTATCTCAACTTTGGACCTGTGGTACAAGGATATCATTGTATATTTGCAAACATTGAAGGTCCCTACTCACCTTTCATGGGATGAGTGACGAAGATTACGTCATGTATCTAAAAACTACCTTATAGTGGATAACACTTTGTATCGCCATGGGGTAGATTCCATTTTGTGTCGTTGTTTATCCCATGATGAGGCTGAGGTTGTGCTGAATGATTTCCACAGAGGGGTGTGTGGTGGTCATTTATCTGGGATTTCTATAGCGCAAAACATCTTGAGAGAAGGATATTTTTGGTCGTCCATATTCAAATATTGTGTTAATGTGGTTAAGAAGTGCCACCCTTTCCAGGTGTTTGCACGTAATATGCGCTCACATCTAGCCCCATTACATCCTATTGTCACCGCTGGTCCCTTCACCAACTAGGGGCTTAACTTTATGGATTGCAACCCAACTTCTGCTGGGGGGCATCATCACATTATAGTGGCTGTCGATTATTTCATGAAATGGGTATAGGTTATGCCCACAATTAAATCTGACAGTGAGACAGTCATGCATTTCTTGTTCAACTAGATTATCACCCAGTTTGGCATTCTGAAAGAGATTTTCACTGACCATGGTAGGCACTTTTAGAATAAAATGATGGAAGAGTTGGCTTCCAAGTTAGGGTATAAGCAAGAAAATTCATCTTCTTATTACCCTCAGGCAAATGGATAGTTTGAAGCAGTGAATAAATAACTTAAGTCTATTCCCCAACGAACCATCACACGAGGCAAGACCAATTGGCATATTATGTTATATACTGCTTCATGGGCCTATAGAACCATGGTTAAGATTGCCACCAATTTCTCTCCATATCAGCTTGTGCATGGGGTGGAGTCAATTTTATGAGTTGAATGTGAAATCCCTTCTCTAAAGCTTGTTGTAGAGCTTTTACTAGACACTTTTGCATTGGAAGAATTTTTGGTCCACTTAGAGCAGCTTGATGAGCAACACTGAGATGCCTCAATGGCTGTATTGGTTAACAAGCATCGCATCAAGGTCCAGTATGATAATTTTGTCTGTCCAAGGAGGTTTAATAAAGGTGACTTGGTTCTTTTATGGGATCAAGCTAAGGAACCCTTGGGGGCATGAAAATTTAATCCCATGTGGCATGGTCCTTAGGTGGTTAAATGGGTCTTAGAGAAAGGCGCTTATGAGCTGGTTGATTATGAAGGGATAGCCTTGCCAGAGCCTAGAAATGGGCTCTATCTCAAAAAATACTATGCATGATCTTCAACCAGGGCTTATTGTTGTATATTATTGTACAATTTTTGCATTGCATAGTTAGGTTTTCTTATGGTGATCAGGTTTGTTGTTTGGATTTCATTTCTTATGGAAGATGTCGATGCAGTCTTTCATTTACATAGGATTTGCTGATGGTGCTAGCTGCCACACTCAAAACTCAGCTTTGGCTACTTGGGTCATTTATGCTCCTACGGATCAAGTATTGTCTTTAGGAGGCATATGTTTACGGCCTTCTTCAAAAAATGTTGTTGGATATAGTGTCGTTATTAAGTTATTGCGTCTTGCCATTTCACCTGGTGTTCATTCTCTTGAGGTACGTCTTGATTCATAGTTAGTGGTTTCACAGCTTAATGGCTTGTATTGTATTAGGGATCCCACATTATTACGAATATTCTTACGTGTGAGATTGCTAGAATGAAAATTTGAGAATATAACATACATTCATGTTCCAATAGTTTTTAATCAAGTTGGTGACTCATATCCTAACTATGTGTTAGATTGGCATTTGTTTCATAGACCATAAGCATATCAGAAATGTACATTTTACACACATGTAAATATAAATAAAATTGATCATCATAAATTTTTTTCATTAATATCTAAAAAGTGACATCATAATACATAAGTGTCATATACAAAATTGGGGTTTCCGAGCCACCAAAATATAATACATAGTCATACAAAAATGAATAGCCTCAGGTAGCGAAGCCTGAGGAGGAGGGGGGTCTTGATCATGATACAACACTATGGCTCTAGCTAGCCATCAAAAGAGTCAAACCCATGCTCATGGTACACCAACCACCTGACACTACATGGTCTCAGGAAAGTCCTCGACTTGCGCCATGGGTACCCTGTGTGTCAAGCAAACGAAATTCATGTGAATGCTTTGGAGCATCTGCTCCGCATACGTACCCATGATATCATCTCCTCTCATCGATGAAGAGGGAAGCCTTCTAGCCGTCGTGGTTTTACATCTACATACATGTGACAGATTGTCACTATGTGTCGTCACAACAAAAATATGTCTTTTGAGTTAATATATCAAAAAACACAAAAAAAAATAAATAATTCAAAACTTAAAAACTGGGTTTGGGATTCTTTACCTATGTCACCATAAGCTGCTCCTGGTGGTAGCGACATATCCAGATCTCCGCAGAAGTCTATCCTTGCATATGGGTATTCGTCTATGGTGATGATCTGTCTTCGCCACCATGGAAAGAAGTCTATTGGGTAGGGGTTAGCCACCCTACCTCTGCCTAGTATATGCATAACATTTTTCCAATGTTGTTGGGTTGGATCCCAAACTCCATGTGGAACAATTTCCACTCTAGGGCTTAGCCCTAGTACCCGCTCAAAGAAGAACATGCCCAGTATGCTTCCAAACCCAAAGTTCTGCACCCTTACCATCTTGCAATCATTGATCTATTGTTTCATGTTGCTCAACAACGTCGTGCTCCAGTCATACACTGTAGGTCTCATACACTCCACTGCATAGAACATCATTGGTAGCTAGGCCTGGTTGAGTGAAGCTAACCCGACAATCCTACCTAATGCCAAAAGTATGGCATTCAGTACCAGAATATGGATATAGTTTGTCAGGATTTGACTCCCAACCTTTTCCATCTCTGGAAAGTAGTACATAGCTATGTACTCATCAATAGTCAACCTGCCTCCTGGCCCACGAGATTGAAGATTCACCATCTCCCCTCGTTAAGACAAACCAGTGATAAAGTATATGTCCTCAACCTCAATGTTGAGCAACATCCCATCAATCTGAAATGTCTCAGATTCTAGATCCCAGTAATCCACTAGCTGCTAGAGTAGTCTTGGTTTGTCCCTCATACTGCCAAGACACCAAAACTTGTATAAACCACATGCCTCTAATGGCCTCCTCCACATCACCATGCTCTCTTTCCCTCCACTCTAACACCATCCTGCACAAAAAACCAGAGTTTTGATCAGTTATTGCCTTTGAAAACCTTGTTTATGGCCCTATATGCGATTGTTCTCAAAATAGTCGTGTATGTTTGCAAGTTTGGGTGTTTTTTTTGCGTATGGCGAGCCCTATATGGAGAAAAAAAATTGATTTCTGTGTGGGACGAAATGCACAATTATGTATGGCTTAAAAAATTAATTGGACCATGAAAATTCAAAAAAATTGCATGAAATAGGAAGAGGAGGGCATGAGAATCTACTTGGATCAAACGGGGAGATATTCCATTGGACAATGCTCCCGGAATTGGCTTCTGAATTTTTGAGCTCAAATACACTATGTTGGATAAAAATTTCAAATGATATGAAAAATTTTAAATTTTTTACTATTTATAGAAATTTTTTGAAACTTTTTACCCACTTTCTATAGTTTTTGACCATTTTGGACTGGTTGAACTAAATTGATGTTGTAGGAGTCCGTTTTGAGTGTGGTTTGACCGTGGCTTAGATCCGTTCATGCCTACTACAGATATGATGTCTAAACTAGCATATAGGTTAGGTTTCACATCCGTTTGCATTTTGCATGACCTTATGACCATTTCATTTTAAACCTTAGGTACGAACCCATTCCATCTTGTCACGAAACCTTATTGCTGCTTTTAGAAATGACATGTTGTGAATGGTAGAGATTTACTATACATGGGTACCCTAGTTAGATCATGTTTGCATTTGGTGCCCATGCCGACATTTTTCCTTTAGGGTGCGGGAGTCCTTTGTATAATACCACCATGACTTTGAGCTAGAGCTTCATACTATTCTTGAACTTTATGTTGGATTTTTCCCCAGGACTCCCTTGTATATCTCAAGTTGTAATTGCATTATCATGAATTTTTCTTTCCTTTTTGAGCCTTATGATAGCTTCCCTGACTTTGATTATCAGCTATATAGTCTGAGCTTGTCTCATGTCTAGCCAAGCAGAGCTGTTCTATATATCTTTTGTGGCTTGATTCCCCATTTGTTTTACCGAGAGGAGACTTTCCCTTGAGTGTCGTTATCCCCTGAGTGTCGTTATCCTGCATATGTTTCCTTGCATTGAGCATAGGTATGTTTTACTGCTTGGAACTAGGTTCTTTTCCCTTTGACACTCGTCTCCTCCTAGATTTGTAACTATAAAGCACTTTTATTTTTTTTCAAGATTTTCAAAATATCTGAAAAATTCCAAAAAAACAAAAAAAAAACAAAAATCCACACAAGAAAAGATGTTATCTTTGGCAGCAGTCGAGTCGTGTCGCCTTCAAACAGAGCACTGTATATGACATCCATTGGTTGGGTCAGTAGTTTGACTTTAGGAGCTATACTCGTATCTCAGAGTTTACCTCCACCGACTGGTTAAGCTTTTAGTCCATATGGAGCCTCTATCAATGCATCATGCATCGCAAAGATGTCCCAGTTTTGTATATTGAGTCCATGCTGCCTACATTCAGTCACCATTTTCCTTTATGCTCTTGTTCAAAGGAAGTTGAAGCCTGATTAGGCTATTCCTCAGATGTCTTGACTTTGCATGTCGATCATTCCTGGTACTATTACTGGTTTGTGCAGATCTTGTTCGAGTCCTTCCACATTAACAGTGTTGTTGAGTACCTTGTGTTGGTTGATGTAGGATGCCTTAATTCCCTCCTTCCAGCGGATTCCATCCCATCAACTTCAGATCATTTATTCTGGGATAGGAGTCTAGAGTCATTTGAGTTCCTTGAGACTTACAGTCATCAGTGGTAGGTTCTCTCATGNTGGATTCTTCCAAGTGTTCGACCTCAACACATTTATTCGCACTTGTTAGATTGCACTCTAGTACCTTGATTCCCATTTTCATTATCGGTGGGTGATCTTGTGTCTGTTAATGGTATACATCAATGACCGGTAATCAGATGATGGACTACTATGTTCGATCTCGACACCTTTATTCACATAGTAGGACATGTACTCGTATTGGTTTGTGTAGAATAATTTTCATATTGGCGGAATTTCTTTTATGCTACCTCATTGATTGTGCCAGTGTTCATGAGATTTCAGCTCTCGTCACTTAATTCTAGTATATGCCAGATATCTTCATCCATTATGGAGATCTTGATCCATGGTATATATTCAGCTTTAATGGAGATCTTGGTCCTTTGTATATCTTCATCATGAAGATTATGATCTATTGTATATTTTACGTGGCGATGACCACACATGTCACAGTTTGTATATCATGCCTATTCATGGCCATTGTACTCTTATGTATCTGAGACTGCTATATGTGTTTGTAGTCATGTGCAGAGTTTGATTATTGTATTATATTGTTGGATGATTGGTTCTTCCACCTGTTTCTTCATCACTCCACTTCTGGGATGGATTTATAATTTATTTTGGCCATCGTGTTACCCCTCTGACCTCACACATTAGAGGGCATATGTTATAGCTGATTTTACTAGACATTGTTGATCACACTTTTATGGCTTTCTCTGTCCCTCTTCAGACTCTTTGGACCCAATGAACTATTTTTGTACCTTTGATGTTTCCAAGATCATCCCTAAAAACACTCATTATTTGCTGTACGTGACTTTTAACCCCTTTCTCGCGTATATACGTGGATATTACCCCTAAACCCGTGTACATCGGGATGTGTTCAAAAGGCCAAATATTTTTGGAGTTTTCCTTGATTTGGATCTGATTCACTTGTCTCTTGGCCTTCCATATGCCTCGATATTGCTCGTATTTGACCTTCTATTACCCCATTGAAGCACTATATAAGGAACCCTTTCGATATATTGAAAGAGAGGAATTGGAGAGCAAGAAAACTATAGTCCATTGTTGTCGTAGTTTGCTTATACTTGAGTCTGCATCCTTTTGTCCCTTGGAGCACTTTTTGTTCTTCCCAAGATATCCTTTTCTTGTGAGCTTGCTATTGATAGATGGAGGATTGAGGTGGTGGAGACCCAAGTGGAGGAATCAGTTTCTTCAGTTTTTAGACGTGCCGATAGAGGTTGTCACTTATGTAATATCTGATTTATTAATAGAAATATATTTTCCTATCCATTGATGTGCATTTAAATGAATATTGAATCCATGGATTTGTTTAATTTCTTATGTATCATTGATTATATATGCTAGAGTAGGCCTAACACTATATCATATAGCATGCTTTCCTTGTTTACTATTGTTGAGAAGTGAATTGCTAACGCAAGTGGGATTGGAAAAATCTCAATGAGGATATACTACAACCATCCGGACTAAGGTATGTTTCAAGATCCTTTAGTGTTAGATGTAATATTTCTCTTGCATATGGGGAAGGGATTGATTTCTGCGGTTTCTCTATCTATTGTGGCACATCCCAAGCCATAGGAAGTTTTCTCCATAACAATTGGGTTTTATCCCATCACCAAAAGTGGTCATTCATCTTGGTCATTTTTAGTTATCTCACTTACAATTATCAATTTTGGTCATTTATCCCTTTAAAAAAACTGTGGTGACCAAAATGTTTGGTCTCGTGGTCACTAATATCTCATTTTCCACTAGTGGGGGGAGCTGTTAGGAAGAAGAAACCTTTCACATTAATTTCAAAGGGGAATAAAATTAAGGAGTTGCCATCAATATCATAGGGGGAGATTAGTGAAAATAGTTGTCATTGATGTCAAAGAAGCTCAGTAATGAAAAAGGAATTACAAATTTAGATGGTAGTTAAATGAGTAGTGGTCGATCGTTGCAAGATGAAGAGGAGATGAGGATATTCAACAGATGGTAGTTCGATGAGTAGAGGTTGATCGATGCAATAGGAAGAGGAGATGAGCATCTACAGCACAATTCATTACGAATACTTAACAACCATCCGATCAAGTGATCAATGGTACATATCAATTTGACGATTGGGATTTATCCCACATTGGCAACGCATTTGAGTTTGTATGTGTTTATATGGACTAACCTCACTATGGTTATTCAACGGATAGAGCAAAGGTATTTTGGGGGCTCCAGGTTCTCAGACTCCACGAGAAGTCACCAGCCTAAAGCCTGGGATGACCTATCAGTCCTCGTACCTTTTTGGAATAGGTAACATAAAAATATTCAATGGTTAGAAGAAATTCCGCAAAATATCTACAGTTGTAGAGAGATTCACAATGCTACAACACAAATACACATTTGATCATAGATCAAAGGTTAGGAGTGAACCTGCAAGGAAATCAATGGTGGTGAATGATTTTAGCACAAAGAAAAGTGAAGATTCACAATATGCATTAGATCATTGATTTCTATTCAGGACTAAACCCGCAAGGAAATCAACGGTCCAAAAAATGCGGAAATAAAGTTGTAGAAGAAAATTGCGGAGGTCCAAAATAGGAAAGTGTGATTCCACATTCCGCATTTAGTAATCCGCAAGATTAATGGTCAGGATGGAATTTGCATGAGATCAATGATGAGTAAGAATTTTTTTGGAAAGGGAATCACAGAAGTATAAAAAAATTGGAGAACCCGCAATCTGTAAGATCGATGGTCAGGAAAGACTCCACAAGAGATCGACGATGCAGAAGAAAGATTGCGAAAAGTAATTTGCAGAAACATTCTCATGAAAATTGGAAAACCCACAATCCGCAATCTACATCTGATCTAAGATCGACGAATAGGAAAGATTCTATGTGAGATCGACGGCGGGAAAGAAATATTGCGGAAAAAAATTTGCAGAAGCAATTTTAAGGAATTTGGAAAACCCACAATCCACAATCTGCATCTGATCTAAGATCAATGATCATGAAGAGTCCGCAAGAAATCAATGGTGTGGAAAGACCCTTGTGAAAAGTACCTTGCAGAAATCAACAGTGCGGAAAGACCCTTGTGAAAAGTACCTTGTAGAAAGGTAATTGTGGAAGGACCTTTTGAGAAAAGTAAAAAAGCACGTCCAGAATCCCCAATTGACATAAGATCAGTGGTCTAGAAAGAGTTTGCAAGAAATCAACAGTGCAGAAAGTATCTTGCGGAAAGGATGTTGTGGAAATGAAAATGCTCAAGGTCACGTCTGGAAAATTAAACAGTAAAAAATCGATTAACAAAGAATTAGTTTAGTTGTATTGGAGAGTCATGATGAATATAGGTGACTATTGAATGTTTGAGGGTATATAAAATAGAGTTTATACTTTCAAACATGTGTCTCTACACTTTCAATTGATAGTTCAATTGAAGTACAATCAGAGATCAAACTATTAGATGAGAGAGGTTGGGAGGTGCTAGGGTAAGCAACAAGTTTACTAGGGGGTTGTAGCCTCCTTCCAGTTGTAGCTGGTAAATAGGGTGTCATATAATCCTTTCAATAGTAGCTCATAAAACCAAGGGGTCGAAGTGTCCTTCCAATAGTTGTTGGTAAATAGGGTGCAGTACCATCCTTGTTTATAGTAGCAGGCATAAAATATTTGTATATATAATGTTTTAGTAATAGGAAGTATTGGTGGTTTACCCAATTGGGATTCCATGATAAATTTGTGTTCTCAGTGTTCTTGTTGATCATGTGTGTGAAAAATCAATTAAAAGTAGTTTAAATTGTTAAAAGTTATCAATACTGATTCACCCCCCTCTCAGTATTGTCCAAATTTCCAACACTCCTAAGATGTCATTTAGAGCCATTGTGTTTTTGCACGCATTCTCTAGAATGGTTCCTTTAGTTGTGATTGATCTCGTCGCATCCTTTCCTTCTATCATGGCTTCTCTTCTATCACGACTTCTCTTCTTTCACAAGCTCTTATCCTGTCACAACTTTCCTTTGTGACAACTTATTCTGTCTTTTCTTTTTCTCTCTTACACTATTCTATCTTCCTGCATCACAACTTCCTCTATAGCTTCTTCTTCTACTTTGTTCTTCCTTCCACAACTCCTTGTGTTGTAGCTTCTCCTCCACCTTCATATGCTTCTGTAGAAACTTCTTCTCCTGGTGACCAAACTCTTTATTACGTTTGAATAATTCTAACTAAATTCTACCTATCTTTCCCCAGGGCCAACAATATTCATCATTTGCAATACCAACAATTCCATATGTTTTGTTGGCCTTTCACTTCTTATGACTCTTTTTGTATTTTACAGATCTTTTTCTCTTCTTCCCCAGCTCTAGATCTGTTGGGGTATCACTAGATTATGATTTTCTATCATAAGGAGAAATTATTGGACTTTATTCTCCTTGTGGATCTCCTTTCTAATTTTCATTATGATCTCCTAATGTGCCTTCCTATCGCGGCTCAATTTCTACATAGATTTGATCATCTGCGACGGGATGTTTCCCTTCTTTGGGCCAGTACCAAACAGTTGTTTCAATCTCTTAAGAATATAGCTTGAAATTCCTAGCCAACCATTTATTTTGTGGGTCTTGTTGTAGCTATAGGAATATATGACGAGCCCCGACCAAAAATCTGATAACGTTGTGGAACCGTTTGACGGTCTCCTTAGTAATTATTATCTGTTTTCAAATATAATACCTGAGTACATCACCTTGTAAATAAAATTGAATGTTGTCATCCCTTTGCCATTTTGGATTTTCCTTTTCATACCAGATATTCTGGTATCATGATCCTCGACATGGTAACGATACATCTATCCCTTAGTAGTTCGGTGGCTTTGCCCATGCAAAAAATGAAATCAAAATTAAAATCCATGCATAATTAAAAGGATTACCCTTTTCTTGTGCATATGTGGCATCTGCTAACAATTTGTTCAACAAATAGGTCAACCAGTTCATCTAGATGCTCACAAATCACTTCTCTATCATAGAAATTATTCTAGTGGTACATTGGGTAGGTCGCATCTTCCTCAGTAGCTTGCGTGATAAAACTTTGGCGGTGAACCAAAAAACAATGTTATTGATAGAGACAATGAAAAATACTCTCTTATCTATGGATAAATTATATGTTTCCTTCATCCTATTGGCAAGTTCTATATCCTAGTCCTTTCTAGCGAAGAAGGGCGCTGGGTCAACCCCTGCAAGAGGAATTCCTATGATTGATGATATTAGGTTGACGTGTTCTAATATGTTTTGGTCTAGCCATAGGAATCCTACATGAAAAAATAGCAACAAATCCTATACGCATGTGTTTACTTCTCCCTTGCGACCAAAATGTGGCATATGCATTAGTGGCAATGATACATATTTGTGTAGTCCTCTATCAAACTCAATTGGCACCAAGTGAAGAGGTCCATCATTAGTCTCTTGGAAAATGGTCATCTACCATGACATATTGATTTCAAGGAACTTCTGCAAATCATGGTCTATGAACCTTATCTTCTTCAACTTTGGTAGAATGTTTGTCATCACATGGATTCCTATTGGTATGGCTGGATTTACTGGCTGATATTTGGTATTCTTACCAAGAGTGATTTTAGATTCTTTATTCTTTATATGTCATGGGTAGCTTATGTTATCTGTTTATGATTAGTCTCATGACTAGAACACTTTCTTCTTGATGGGATGGGCGCTGTCGATTGTGATACAGTTTCTGAAGCCTATTCAATAATAGGTGTAGGGGAAGGAAGCTCCATGCCATATTCTTGAACAATGCTAGCGCTTGAAACAGAAATAACCATGCTATGAGAAAACAAATTCGACTCAAATTGTTGCATATAGGAAGCTCAGTGCAAGAAGTTAGGTAATTGGATGCAATGGAATGACCAAGTTTTGGCGTAAAAATGAAATAGGTTTACGCATGCGATAAAGTTTTTATTAACACAGTCCTGCAATAAATAGAGAGGGTGGTGACAAATTCTGTCATATGGAGCAATATTTTTAATCATTTCAATAAAAATTGCCAATCAAAATATCACTTCACTTGTTAGTTCAACTATAGTCATTGTGCATTAATGGTAGATGTGACAAAAAATCATGCCACCAAAATATCTTGTTACCTTAAATCAATTGTTATCCAACTATCAATTGCAACAAAAATCCATTGTGCAAAAACACTTTTCTTGTGATAAAAATTCTCTTATCATGACAACAATTCTTTTCTTGCGACAGATATATAGTCTGCGACAATATTCTTCACTTTGCAAAAAACTCATAAACTTGTGACAAAATAATAAACTTGCGACACAGTACTAGACATGCGATTTTTTAAAACTTTTTTTCCTTCCCTTTTTGTTTCAGTCAACCAAAGTGCAGCTATCTTGATAAGGCTTTAGAAAACTTCCATTTACCAAACCCTTGAATGGTGTACCATCTAAATTTTGTAATTGGACTGCACCTCCTTCAATGATATGAATGACAACATATGGTCCTATCCAATGTGTTCAAAACTTGCTAGGATTCTTAAAGAAATTATTGTCATATAAGAGGACAAGATCTATGATTTGGAACTACTTAAACTAAATGTGACAGTCATGCCAATCTTTCCATCGCTCCTTCTCGACAAATTGATGATAGACTGCGACAAAGCGATCTTATTACAACTATACTAGTCGTGACAATATTTCCTCTACAACACCAACATTTTTCATCTTTGTAATCACAACTAACCTAAGACTGGGCATCATATCTTCTAGGGGCATGAAAAATTCTTGTCCATAAACTAATCTAAATGGATTTTGTCTTGTCAAATTTTTCATATTGAGTATTAATCCCATAATACCATAGGTATTTTCTGATCCCAATCATCCCTCTAAACATTACATATTTTTGTCAGTGCATTCTCCAAGATTTTTTTGAATTATTCGACGACACCATTCACTTGTGGGTGATATGGTGTTGTCTTCTAGTGATGAATATGAAATTCCTTAGTTAGTTTTTTAATCCGTTGATTCAAAAAATGTGTAACTTTATCGTTTACCAAAATATATGGACATATAAATCGAGTCACAACATGTTCAAAAAAAAAATATTGCAGCATTCGTAGCAGTACAATCCTTTATTGGTGCTGCTTCAGCCCATCTAGTTAAGTAGTCTTCCACAGTGATTATGTAACATGCACTTGTTCATTTTCCTAGTGGGTTAATGGGATCCACAAAGTCAACCTCCCATTTATCAAATGCCAGCAAATTCACTTGTGGCGCCAACAACATCTCATCTCGTCGCGACAGTTTTCTAGTTCTTTGTCAAATATTACATCTACGACAATAATCTCGAGTGTCTGCGTGCATAGTAGTGTTGGTAATAACTCCCGATTCATCTTATTCCAATGCAAATCCCTATATTTATACAAATAACATGGCGGTTGGGTTTCACCTTCCGCTCAGCCTGTTTGGCTTCCTC
>LPNX010644411.1:314535-416369 GCA_001517045.1 Pseudotsuga menziesii | reverse complement strand
TGAGAGAGGTAGGCATAGTTCTGAAATCTTGCGGATGAACCCTTGAGCTTCAGCAGCTTCCCATCTTCATATCTAGTCATGATGACTTGGTTGTCAGAGAACTTTCTTATTTCAACGATTCCATCAAACATGTGGATGGAATGGCCTTGCTGTCGAATCTCCACCAAGGATAGCAGGATTCTCTGCAACTCTAGAAGATAGAGAACATTCTTCAACAAGAAATCAGGGAATCCAGGCATCTTCAGTCGAATGGTGCCCATTCCCTTTGGTTTAATACTTGACTTATCTGGAAAGTAGACTATGCCATCTATTGTTTCATTCAGTTCTTCAAAACAGTCTCTTCTAAATGTCATGTGTGATGTTGCACCAGTATCAAGCAGCCAACAATCTTTATAAGATGAAAGAGAAGTCATTTCATTAAATCCAAGATTACAATGTGCAACAATACAAGAATCAGAAGATTTACTAGCATTTTGGTCATCTTTCTTCTGGTTGTGCTTGTATTTGATGGAGTCCCATGAAGCCCAACATTGATCAGATGTGTGCCCAGTCTTTCCGCAATGCTTGCACTGCAAATTTGATCTTTTCCTTCTGCCCCCTCTGCCTCTGAAATTTCTTCTTCCTCATTCTCTTTTGTTGCAATCTCCCTTGGAAGGGTCTTTGGATTAGTCTTTTCCAGCTAGGGAAGCACCAATACTAGATGCCAAAGAGTGCATCTTTACAACCGTTAGTGTAATTTACAATAATAAACTTGTTATGACAAAGAGAAATAGAAACAAAACCAATAACCTTGCAGGTCTACAGTCTCTGCCAAGGTGATTTACAATCTCAACTTCAGGTTTTAAAGTGATACAATGACAGTATCGCAGCTTCAATTTGCAGCAATACAGGGAGAATAAATTCAGTACAGGGTCTTCCAAAAGGCAGCAATGCAAATGGTGAAACCAGCAAAAAGGACAACAACTTTCAATATATACTCAGCTCCAAAACTGTAGCATATATTATTGGAATGTATATCCAAAACTCACGCAGCATATATTATTTCAATATACTCAGCTCCACAACTCAGTGATATCAATCACCAGAGGAATTAGGGCACAAATTAGGGTTTTTTTTTGTGCACTTCCAATGGTCACAGGCAATACATAAAAATTATGCAGCTCTTCAATGCAGCATGTAAACTCAATATATGCAGCATATAAACTCAATATATACCTCAAATTGTAAAGCTGGTCTCACTTGCTTACAACTCTCCGGCATAAAACTAGGTCAAATTATATAGCAGCTGTCTGATATTCA
Source organism: Pseudotsuga menziesii (assembly GCA_001517045.1). NCBI lineage: Eukaryota > Viridiplantae > Streptophyta > Pinopsida > Pinales > Pinaceae > Pseudotsuga > Pseudotsuga menziesii. The sequence continues at coordinate 415,070 of LPNX010644411.1, read as the reverse complement.
CACAATATTCACATGAGAACTCAGCACACATGCTCATACAACAGATTTATTCCCCACGCAGGCTCATAATATATCCAACGCAGCCTTCAGTTCATTCCTCACAGTCCACGCAGTCTCTTCACGCATTCAACGCAGAGCTTCACCATTCACGCAGCAGAGAAATGGTCTTCACGCAACTTTCAGATTTCAAGTCGCAAAGGCAGAAGTCTCCAGTATTCAACGCAAAGGCAGATAAATGGTCTTCACGCTGGTAGCAATTTTTCCAACGCAGCTATTATATATATATCAGTCAGTAACATATTAGTCACAATATATATAATATACTTCATCATAAATGTAGCATACAATATTCTCCAGCATACAGTCTTCATTCATTATTTTGATACCCCATTACTTTTGCGGTTCTCACTGAGTCCATTTGTAAATTCCTTGATGGGTTCTATTGATCTACCCCCATCAAATGACCTAGATGTTTCCTTTGTGCTCTTTAAAACTGTACTGGCATTACGTTGAAAATTTAGGCGCTTGCATTCCTAGCACCCAGGAACAATTTAAGAGTGTCTCATACTTCTTCCCGAGGAAAGTAGCTGAGAGCTATTTACAGTTCCCCTCGAACTACTCAAGCGTCTTGCAAGACGATCGGTGACTGATATCAATAGTTCTCACCATATGGTGAACGACTGGCACAAGTTCTTAATCTGGTGCCCATTATTTACACTGAGCTTACGGTGTAGCAGCACAACGCACCAGGAGGAGAAGAGAGCATATGTATCAGTCTCAGCATAAAATCGCAGCATAAAACACGGTCTTTTCATTCAATATTAACGCAGCCTCAATCTTCTCCACGCTGGTCTTCACAGGAGTGCGCAGTGGTGAGATATCTTTCAACACAGCATTAAAATGATATACGGGCTTCTTCAAAACGTAGGCATCTCCCACTGTGGTTCTTCACATTCAAAGTTCAATACTCATTCCACTCAACAGTCACGGTCCAATATTGCAGTCACGGTCACTCAACAGGTAATAACGTGCTTTAGCAGTCACGGTCCAATATTGCAGTCACGGTCCAATATATTTTGCATTAAGTGGTCGCCAATGTCTACGGTCTGGACAAGGAGGGAAGTGCGAGCTAGAAGAACATATTGATATTCAAGTTCGGTGGAGGGGCTTCCAAATAGGTAATGGACATGATTGAGGAGAGGTATCGCCACAATATCGCAGCACAAAACTGGAGGAAGAGAGAGCTTGAAATTAGGGTTAGGTAACTCGCCATGATATGAGAGGTCACGACTCAAGTAACTCTACGTAGAATAATCACCAGAATAATACACATACAAAATGCTCAACTCATTAGGGTTTCCTCAGCACACAAACTCAATCATGAAGCAGACAATGCATGCGACTCGACTGGCAGACTGATGGAGCAGTCTGGCAATGGACTGGCAAGCAGAATGCTAGGAATGGGCAAAAACGCAGCAGGAGTTATGGCAGACAGCCCTGCTCTGATACCACTTGTTGGTAATAACTCCCGATTCATCTTATTCCAATGCAAATGCCTATATTTATACAAATAACATGGCGGTTGGGTTTCACCTTCCACTCAGCCTGTTTGGCTTCCTCCTATTTATTTATTTATTTATTTACATAATATAACCCTAACGGATTATATTCTAACAAGTAGGATACCACAATGCTGCTTGTAATAGCTTGCACACTGCTTCCTTTCCTACATAGTGACCTCCTACGACACCAACATGTGATTCACTCAATACCATCGATCGCTCATGTTCCAAGAGACAACGACAAAGGATTTCATTTGGTCCCATCTTATATAGTTTCGCTCTGATCAAGTGGAAATATGCAACTTTGACAATAAATTGCTTCTTCTATGCTATAGTAAATCCTTCAGGTGCATATCCTGTAGTTAAAATATGTACAATATCTATTCAGTGGTCATCAATCATTTTAACTGCAAACAATTGTGCGTCAGGAAGACTATCATTGAGACTCACAATTTTTTCTCTACTTTCTAATCTTGACAGATGGTCCGGTCCTAAATTCAGTCGACCCATTTTGACAATAATGTCAAAGAAGTTATTGAAATAGGAGAATCCATTGACAAATATCACCCCCACCAACACTGGCTTATTGACCAAATACTTCAATGAAAAATGGTATGTATACATTTTGAAGTGTCCTCCTAGCATATAATGTCGAAATTTTTTAACACTATACCATAGCAAGTCCTCTTTCAGTAGTAGTATAATTCGTTTTTGTCATAAAAAATTTCCTACTAGAAAATGCAATAGGGTGATCAATATAACCCTCTCCTGGATATGCAAGTATAATGCCAAGCGTGATAGATGACGCATCAACATGTACATGAAATTATTTTTTCCAATATGGAAATACCAATATAGGTGCTGTAACCATTTTATTTTTAAGAACATCCAAACTCTCTTGACATTTCTCATTCCATTGGAACTTGACATATTTCTTCAATAATTTTTCCATAGGGGTTGTAACCTTTTCATATCCTTTAATGAACTTTCTATAATACCCTGTTTGTCCCAAGGTAGTTATCAACTGCTTCATTATCGAGGGCGATGGTAGGTCAACAAATATCATAATCTTTGCAGGATCCATCAATATTCCATCTCGATAAACCACATGAACCAGTGAGATTCTAAAAGGGGAACAAAAATGAACTTCTTTAAATTAAGGGAAATCTATTTCCTCTTATAATTATTTTCCTTTCTTAAAATATTATATATGCAACATGAGGTTAGAAAGCTGCGACTGTATCTGCATCATTCCCACACTAGTTTCTCTAACTGGTGAAGCCTCCAATTTCATGGCTAGCTCAAGAGCTTCACTGTGGGATACAATCTTCTGTTGCATCAAAGGAATACGGATATGCAATAGCATCATCATAGTAAACCATTATTTATGTTGGGCATCCGGCATATGAAAAATTACTTTGGCCATTAGAGTTTTAAATCTTTGGTCGAATTCCCAAAGATACTCAATCGATAAGTGCTTGATTTCTTTTAATTTTGTTATGCATTGTAACTGAGACTTAGGCTTCTTGAACTCTTCTATCAATCCCTTCCAGATATGATATAATGATTTATGAGGGATTTTTTATGGAACCATAGAGAATTTTATATACCAGTCAAGCACGCGACCTCTAAGGGTTGTGCTCATCTGGGCTCTTTTTATAGCCTCGTCTTGGACCTGTCGTATTGTCTATACAACTTTGAATAAGAATCAATGATGCTCAGGGTCCTCTAACCCATTCCCATTGAATATAGGTACCTTTATATCACTCCCTATAATTCTGTTTACTCTTTGTATTGCTGAATTAAAGGTTCAACTAGGATTTCCTTGATTACTATTTCCAATATTACTGCTATTGTGATCGACAAAACCACTTGGTGATGTGTTTTTATGTCTTACCTCAGGTTCTGTATGTTGTAAAGGAAAGTATCCTATGGCTAGGGTTTAAGAGGCCATCAACATACTGGGGTTGAAAGAGAGATGCATAATGTTCAGCAAGTAAATACAAGCAAGATCAGAGATTAGAATGGTTCATACCTTAGACAAATGAAGGTTGATCCAAGCAGCCCTTCAATCCTCTTCTTGCTCCTCTTTCTCCAAGAGACCTGCAAAACGAATTATACCTTCCTCAAACCATTATGACCACATATAAAACAATGATAATCAAATAAACATGAACTAATGATCTGAATAACATCATCATATGATCATAAACAGAGATTCAATCACACATTGAACAATGATTTGGGAAGAAGAAGGACATCACATCTTTATTAATCTTGAAAACAAGTACACGTATACCTTCTCTTTAAGTTTGGCACCTCACGAAACCTTGATCTAGTTCTACTGCTTCTCTTCTCCAAGGAACTCAGCCTCCAAGCTCTGCAACACAAGGAGAATGCTTCTAGGGAAAAGGTGTAGGAAAAGAGAGCTCGAAATCCTCTAGCATAACAGTGCAAAAATTCAAGTCTCCTCTCATGGACGTCCCTACCTCTATTTATATGGTTAAGGAAGAGTTAGGGGTGAAGACAAAGTAGTTACAACTGAAGGAGTCAGTTGCATAACTACCCAAACTACCCAAAATCAAAAGACATGTTTTTTGTCATTTTTAAGATGCATACGTGGGTTGCATAACTGGACATCCGCGTACAAGAAAAGTATATGCGGGTTGCATAACTGGCAAGTCGCATGTCATCCACGGGTTGCTAATACAACAAGTCACATATAGACAAAAAAAATCATTTTAAGGGAATTTTTGGGCATTTTCAGACTTTGGTGTCTTCTAGAAAGTTTTAGCTAACAGAAATATATTTCCAATGGCACAAAGATGCAGTCAAACAGAGTTACAGAACTCAAGATATGGGTCCTCCAACATAGGTGTTTTTTCAGTGACTTTCATGAAGTGTCATCATGAAAGTGTCAACATGCGACGGAATCATGGGAAAGTGGTCATAGGAAGAGATGTGTCATTTTGAGCTATAGCACTGTATATGTTCGCGGGGTCATGGGTATGTCATAGGCTTGATATGGATTTGGTACCTCTTCTTATTTTTCTTCTTTATATATAAGTTGATATTCCTCTTCTTCATTGCAAGATTATCCTTAAGATGTGGTGTCAATTCATAGTCCCTTATTTCGGTCATGCTACAACATCCTCTTCTTTTCACAGTCCTTCTTCTCTTTCCTCACTGAAATCTTCTTCTACTCCTCAAGTGTCCACCTTCTTGATCAATTTTGCTATTAATAGGAAACATCTCAGCTAATTTTGGTCCATTATGCTCACAATATTTCTTGCAACATTACCCCAGGTCTATACACACAAAGACTTATTTGTTGAACTCCATTCTCAAAATCCGTTTTTCACAAACCAACATCTTTATCCATAGTTTCAAGGATTTCAAATAGTGACCTCGAGGTTCATGGAATAATTCTCTTTTTGTTTCACTATACGACCTGATAGTGTTGTCTGTAATCTCAGTATTATATCTCTACAAAATAATATCAACTCAGAATTCAACATCCCTCAATATAGGATTACTAACTCTTTTCAACCATTGGATCAACTGAGGACTCCAGTCTGTCGATTCTCCGGCTTGAAAATTTTTCTTTTGAGTTTCTAGCTTTGACAGCCATTCATGTCATACAATGGGAAATTCACTAAATAAAATATCATGAATTTCTATTGAAATGTATCTTTCCAACCATTCTGTCGGGCTTAGTCGCGATCCTTTACTTTCTTCCTGCAAACTCTCGTCCGTTGTAATCAAACCAGTCTTGAATTTCTGGTTTGATTGGGTACCGAAACACATCGTCATCACAATGATTTAGGTATCGACAATGGAACCATTTGTTGGCATCATTTCGGTTGACCTAGGTTTAGACTTACTTGTCCATCAACAAAGCCCAAGATATCAACCCGATAGAGTATAACTTCATTAGAAACATCTATGATGCAGATGAGGTATCATTCGAGATATCTTATGGGAACTGCTAGAACTAGGTTTCTGTAGTTATGGAAGGGGATTTCTATCAAAATATCATTAGGTCACACGACAAAAACCAAGGAATGGAATCATACATATATAAGGAAATACACCATATTGATTCGTCGACACACATAAACAATTATAGATTTTAACACATATTAACCAATATTACTCACTATTATATCATTATATGCTTGACATACATACTTAAATAGATTCATTCATGATAGACATACTTAAATAGATTAATTTACAATAGACATTCATTTATCATAGACACAAATATTACAAACATAAAGACACATAATTAATGTAGAAACCCATACGAAAAAAGCCACAAAGGCACTTTTCATCTGGCATGGGTAATATTTGAAAGCCTTTGGTTTGCGCACATATCCTAAAGTCTCTTCGTTAGATCTTCTTTACAATCAATGAATTCTTTACTCATCTCATGCTCTCATGTTTTGGCCTATTTCTCTCTCTCTTTTTCTCTCTTTTATCTCTCATCTGTATTCTTGTTTTTGTCTATCATATTATCATATTATGATCCGCACACAACTTGGATCGACTTTATAAAATTTTACACTTATTTATTTACCCATCAACCAATTCTCAACTATGAGTCGATAGGTTTTTCTACCCACACAAAAAATCCTGTTACATTTAATGTAGGCGCTATCGGCCTAGTTTACAATCAATATTTTCCCAAAATAAACTATTAATCTAACTACCTCTTACCCATAACTCTGTCGAACTCCATGTTTCAACTTACTCTTCTCCTATTTTTTCGCAGCCTCTTCGTGACCTTTTCTTGTCTTACGACCAAAATATTCATTTTCCTGAACAAAATTCTATTTATGTTTTCCTTGGGCCAACAAGCAGCCTCCCACTAGACCATGCAAATCACTCTAGGTTGGTTGTTGGCTTAGAATTTTCCTATTTACAGTTGTGAGGTGCTAATCTAGCTCTGGACTATGGCACCAACGTGTGAATCCCAAAAATAGAAAGCACGAAAATTGAGTCATAAGATCTAACAAAGTGACTACTTGGTGGCCCCGCAATAAGCACACCCACAGATTAAATTAGCACCTTTATGAACCGAATGCAGCAAGCGATCACTAAAACGTGTTTACTTTCTTGTATTCGGTGCTACTACCTACCCACATGCATTTATCTTTGGTCTACATTCAGGCTGGAGTGCTAAGTTCAAAGTGAACCTGATGCTGTGGTTAGATCGTATTGAACTCTATCAGTCCTATGGTTAACCAATTCCATGCTTCATATTCCCTTTTATATATGAATGAAGTCACTCTATAAAAAGTCCCATTCAGTTTAAAGTTATGGGCGTTGGACTCTGTCATGATGGCATGCTCGAGATGATCATGGAGCTTTAGTGTTGCTATAAATCTTATAATATTTCTTTGATCGCCATTTGATACTCAAGCAACGCTTTAGAATCAACCTTGAAGCAACACCAAAAGAGCGAATGAGATCAACAAACTACAAATGGTTTCGAAGGGAAGCCAATATTTGATTCATAAAAAAATATAATAACTATTAAAAATGCTGAAATGGAAATAAACTACACTTAGTCATTGTATTATATTTGGTTGAATTTATAGGTAGACGGTTAGTGCTGCACAATCATCATTGTGATTCTTTTTAGTATTGTGGGAATTCTATAATTCAAGTGTTATAGCACATTCAAAACTTTCATTCAAATTGTTAAACAAGATGAACGAGTAGCAAAACTGCACATTCCTGTCATTGGGTTTGTAAAAGATTGAATATTGTTGTTAAATAACTTTTAAGTTAAACAAAGCTGCATATTCTCTGCCATTGGGTTTGTAAAAGATTGAATGTTGTTTTCAAATAAATATTAAGTTAAAAGACATTATTGTAAAAGATTAAATTTTGTTGTCAAATAACTTTTAAGATTAAAAAAATCAATTTTATAAGTAAAATATAGTTTTGGTTTGATTGTTTTCTTGATCACTCTTCTTTCTTATATCCTTAGCATAGTGTTTGAATACCAAACCAAAAACCATTATAATTTGAATCTACACTACATGTTGTAAAAATTTTTGCATGGCAAGGTGGGCCTATTAGCTTAAGATGAAAGTTTTCTTTTTGTTGTATTAGTTATTAACTTATTTACATGGTTGCTTGTAAAGTGAAGAAGGTTACAAAAGTTTTTGCATGGCCAAGTGGGCCTTAAGATGTAAGTTGTCTTTTTGTTGTATTAGTTATTTACATGGTTTCTTGTATAATGAAGTATGTAGCTTTCAAATTTTAGTCATAGTTTCTAGCCAAAGCTATATATTCCTTGCCATCGGGTTTTCCATTGGGTTTGTCAAAGATTGATTGTAATATATATAATCTTTTACAAGTAATATATAGTTTTGGTTTGTTTGTTTTATGCACTAACACTAGTAACCAAATATGTCTCTACAACTTATCTTCATCACCACTATTTCTCATATACTAAGATAATGTTTGAATACCGAACAAAAAAACCATAATAGATTTGACTCTACATTACCAAGTTGCAAACGTTTTTGCACAACAAGGTGAGACTATTATATTAATAGATGTAAGTTTTCTTGTTGTTGTTGTAAGGTGTGCTTATTATGTTGTTAAACATTTAAGTGGATGATTCATTAATAATGTTTTAAAGGAAAAGACGAGAACAAATTCTTAGAATTAGATATTACCCAAAATATACAAAATTTGGACAAATTTGACAAGTGTGATGAACTTTCACTCTAGGTGTAATCCTCCACCTTAATATATGTAAAAATATGGTTCAAATCCATATAATAGAATTTTTTAGGATATTGTATTTACTATCTTCAAAGTTAATTTCCATATATATGAGATTAGTTACACGATAAAAAAATTGGTTGAAAAATGCAAGCGCGCCAACCATATGAGGGTTGTTGTAGGTGGTGGGATTCGAATCTTTTTTTTGTATGAAAAATAAAATCTAATATTTTTTAATTTCATACCTTCTAAACTGTATCTCTTTTTGCTTACAAATGTCTAGTGATAGAAAACAACAGTAGATTAAAGTGATAGCTTGCTAGGTGAATGGAAATTTTAGCCTGAAAACACAATAACAACTGTAAATTTTTAAATTGTGGGGTTCTGACAGTCTAGATGCTAGAGAACATCCAACCCATGTCAAGCATATGAATTTTTGTTGCTGGGCCACGACGGTTGGTGCCAAACTTATGAATACATGGTTGTATCATATTGTTGCGGTTTAATTTTCCCAACAACATCAAATTTGAGTCCAATCAATATATGGATATTTGGAATTTTTCCATGCACATGAAATTGAATGTGGTTGCTATATGGGAATACAAATTGCAAAGTTAGAATAAATGGAAATACTCAGAAGGAAGAGGAAAAAATGCGGGAGAGACTGGAGGTCGAGGATCCCAAAGTTGAAGTTTTGTGAATTTTAAAAGGAAGATCAATAAAACAAATCTCATCCATCGTGATTTCACCAATGCTTATTTATTTTAAGAGTTGCAGTCATGAGTTTACAAAGAAACATAATTAGCTAACGACTTAATGTAATATGTCTACCAATATATTTTTTTTGCTTTGAAAGAGTCCACCTTCTTAAATCTATTGAAGGTTCCTGCCTTGGGAATATGGAGGAGATCGCTCAATGTTATTAGTTTTTATTGAGTCGATCTCACCAACAAGAGTTCAACAACAACCAAAAATAAATATTGACATCATCATATTTCATTCAAGCAAATATAAGCATCGTGAGAACAAGCTGGCACTTTATTATGTGTCAGGAGAAGAACAAAATATGATGGACAAAGAAAAGAAAAACAAAATGTCTTTACCTTAGGTATAAGTCGATACAAAACTAGGTTGTATAAAATAGCTATGTATCGACAAATTCTAAGAAAGGGAAAAGTAAGTCTAGGTTCTTGCGATAGAGAGAGGCCATCCATAATGCTCATGTTGTTGGTCATTCATTATACTTATTTATAATAATATTAGATTTTTATTTATAAACCTATATGGAATTACTTGTTTAGAATAACGGCTCTCAAAATATTTATGGCTCAACATATCCTTTGAAATCTATTAGGGATGCACTACCAAAAGTATTGACTTACCATTAACCATTTGTAGGCATAATAACACAAACCCAAAATGACCAACAACTCGAGGGATAGTGCACAAGAGAGGGTTTTCTCTTTATTGAAGCAACCACTCATAATACTCTTTCACTCCTGGATGAATTGAGGAGCTAAAACTCCCATTTGAGCAATTTCTCTTTTAGTTTTTTCTCTCTCCAGAAAGGGAGCAAATACCCCTTGTAATTTTTAAAGTGATTTTTATCTTTGTTCGTATTCTTGATAAAGTTCCTTTTAACTTTGATTTTGAATAAATGAATTCAATTTAAGGGAACAAACCATGTAGAACAAAGAAAAATGTTTATGGAAGTGTATACATTACCAGCCGTTTCATGGGACGTTTGGTCAACGAAGACAATGAGCTCTCTTTTGTTAGTAGTGATATCACTAGTGGTTCCTAAGTTGGGGAAAGAATTTGCACCCACAATGTCTTCATTGGCTTTGGAAATCCAACCCACAATGGTTCTGCCTGTTTCCATACCTTCTCCATTTGCTACAGCAAAAACCTCTAACATAAAGAAGTCCACCTTCCTTTTGTCTACAGTCCTTTTCCAAACCATTTCTTGCATCTCCTCATTCTGGAAATCCCACCCACAATGGTTCTTCCTATTTCAACACCATCTCCATTTGTTACAACACAAACCTCCAATAGAAAGTAGTCCACCTTCTTGCTGTCCATAGTCCTTTGCCAAACCAGTTCTTGCATCTCCTCATTCGCTTGGTGACTTGAAACAAGTCTATTAACCTACTCTTGCAAGAGGTGCATGAAATTCTGGTAGAAAATTGTGGAGATAGATGGAATCAATTCAATAAACACAACCATAGCTCTTTGAATATCCATTCTTAACCCACAAGATTAAGGATGCATAGATTGATTTATGCTTTTTATTACAGGTTGCATGGTTGTTGCATGCAAATTGTCACGAGATAGTAGTGTAATTGGGAGTAGGTGCCAATGATTCCAAATGGTGGGGTAATTATGAGTAGGTTAGAGATCACAGAGCTGTCAAGAATGTCAATGATCAATGAACCAGAGTTAACAAAGCATGCAGGTTCATCAAGAATTATTGTCAGGGGCATCAGATCTTGCAAAATGAAAAGGCCATTGCTACAATAAGAGGACTAGGTCCTAGCACTTAGGACAACTTCCCAATTTAGTTTCAAAACTATATAGTTAAAAATCATGCAGTAGGTTTCACCGTTTTCAAAATCCATGCGATTACATAATTCCTTGCACAGAAGGGAGTAATAAGATGTTTGTATTTACCATCAGTGCCTACATCAAGTCATATAGAGTTTATTGTCGAACTGGTGTTAGTGGATTCGCTGTAGTGATCATTGGTCTATGTTGTAACCCTGTGACCATGCCATATATGAATTCATATTTTGTTGTTTCCAAATCACTCTGCAAATAAATATAGGAACACAACTCAAACATTAGGATTACTGATGAGGGAAATATTAGTGCCCTTGCTTCCTCGTGTCATACTATACCTCATGTACAAATCCTCATATCCAACCTTTCCTTCCTCGTTTATGTGGCTAAAAGACAATGGCCACCTTGTCCCTCTATAGAGACAAGAATGTTAGCTCATGGATATCCTTCATTGTACTTGCAAGGTATGTCCGAACAACATAGGAGAGGGTTATGTGAGAGGAAAGAATGCAGAGATGTGGGGACCTAAATATTTCCTAGGAATTCCCACCCAATGGGGAGCTCTATCCCACAATAATCAATCCTCTGTAGGAAAGCGAACAATTATGTGGGAAAGTCGGAAGGAAAGGTGTAATCCCACCCGAGTAAGCCAAGCGTAGTCGCAAGACGATAGTGTATCCAATTCCTAGTTTTCATGCAGCCGTGGAAACTTGTTGTTCAAGCTATGTACTATCAATTAAATGTTGGGAATATAAATAAATGGTCCTTTAAAACCTTGGTATCCACTAGATGGATCTTATCAACAATGTCATGTCCACAACTATAGATGTGGAGTAATTGGAAATACAGATTTTAACGATAGAAAGTAGATATAGGTTGTCATATTTCATTTGATTTAACTAAAACAAATGCTAATATTGAAATTTTGGATTACAAGGATCAATCACAACACACAGTACACATTATGATTTGTTCCTTAACCATTGCATAGTAATCAAAATTTTAAGGCAGGGACTTGCTACATTTAGTAGCCGCTCTTATTTCCTTTTTAAACACTTGATAATTACATTATGAATTGTGATATGACTAAAGAAAACAAAGTCCATTTTTTTTAATGTCATGTTATTGTTGTGCATACCTTTGTGAATTGTTTTGAATGTTAAAAATGTGTTTCTCAATATCAATACAATAACCATGCACCACACAAAAATTTAATCCTCTAATCCATGAATAGACAGTTGGTGGCGACATGATCATACTTATTTTAATGGAAATGAAGAGGTTGAGTGATCTTTCTTCTTACTTATAGGACCAATGAATTTCTTCTTCCTTGCCGCACAATTATTTAAGCAATTAATTTTGCATTCTGAGATTTGAGTGGAAAGTTAATCTAGGAAAAAATCAATGTGTCGAATTGAAATCACGTACATTCACCCTCAAATTTGGGTATGAAAATAGTATATCAACACACTCTCAATTTCTTTTGATAATGCTTCATCCACGATCTACAATTCTTCGTGATTGTGTAGATCTCAAATATAGAACATATTAGATTTTTATCATTTAAGCTAGCATTATCTTAGGATCTTATCTGAGAGAATAACATGCATAGCAATAAATACAAGAGGCAAGATACATAAATAATTTTCCTTCGGGAAACCATAAAGGAGAAAACCCCACAACTTCCTCAGAGATAGAATGGGCACCAATAGCAAAAGTTAAACCCGAAAACATAAAGATGATCTCCAACATTAGTTGTCTCTTTCTTTGATCCTAGCTTCTTCTCTCTCACTCATGCACCCTAATGAGTGAGTGTGTGTGTGTAATAAATAGAGAGTCTCACTCTCCATTTATATTCTTTCGTTCACTTAACCTTTAACTCAGTTATGTAGGCTCGCGTAATCCTAACTCAGTTATGTAAGCTCGAGTAACCACAACTGGGGTACTAATGACTCGAATTACATTAACTCACCTAGGGCTGACTTCTCTATCAGAGTCTAATAACCCTAGTGCCCCAAAACCCTGGGGACTTTAACCCTTGAACAATACGGAGTGTTACCGTCTATGACTTTACATGACTTGTTTACATTATTGAATGTCCTAATAGGAACATCGGGGCATGACATGACTCAAATACATTACAAACAATTCCTAAAATAAACATCAGGGTACAATACATAATATATACAAGTGAATACATTCCAAAGTTACAATTACATCAACACTCCCTCTTAACTAGGAAGGTATTATCTCGACACAATTTATCAGCACAAGTCTTCTTCCCTGTATTATCTAGATCATCATCGAGTTCTCGTCATCTTCATCTTCAAGTCATCTTCATCTAGATCTGGATCATCACCACTGGATCTAGATCATCACTCGATATGGATCATCATCACTGGATCTGGATCATCACTTGACCTAGATCATCATCATTGGATTTGGATCATCACTGGATTTGGATTATCAGTGGGTCATCATCACTGGTGCTATCTTAATTCTACTCATCACAGGAAGTTATACAAAGCCATTCCTTTTTCATGCCATATGTAGGCCTAGCCACCATGTAGGTCTTTATCAACAGAGCCATCCCTTTTTCATGTTGGATGCACATCTATAGAGCCAGTCCTTTTTCATACTGGATGTATCATCACAGAGCTAGTCCTTTTTCATAAAGGATGTATCATCACACAGCCAGCCCTTTTTCATGCTAGATGTGGCACCAACATAGAGCCAGTCCTTTTTCATACTGGATGTGTCATCATAGAGCTAGTCCTTTTTCATACTATATATGTGGCATCTACATAGAGCCAGTCCTTTTTCATACTAGATGTGTCATCACAGAGCTAGTCCTTTTTCATACTAGATGTGGCATCTACACAGAACCAATACTTTTTCATACTGGATGTGGCATCACACAGCTAGTCCTTTTTCATACTAGATGTGGCATCTACACAGAGCCAGTCCTTTTTCATACTAGATGTGTCATCATAGAGCCAGGCCTTTTTCATGTTGGATGTGGCACCAACAAAAAGCTAGTCCTTTTTCATACTGGATGTGTCATCACAGAGCCAGTCCTTTTTCATACTAGATGTGGCATCAACACTTATATATGACCATGGAAGGAACCAATCCTGCCACCATTTCAGAAAGGAACATCACTTACATCTAACCATGGAAGGAACCAATCCTGTCACCATGTCAGAAAGGAACAACACTTACATCTGACCATGGAAGGAACCAATCCTGTCACCATGTCAGAAAGGCATAGCACTTACATCTGACCATGGAAGGAACCAATCATGTCGCCATGTCATAAAGGCACACGAAATCATTTCTTCCCCTTGCAAGGAAAATCGATCTGGAGAACACCAAGCTTCTCCCTGAAGTACTCAAACTTCACTCTGGCCATTTCTAGCATAGAATCACATCAAGGATGATTACATCCAAGGATAACCTGCGAGCTTCGCCAAGCATTAGAGGAAATTTCAACTCAAAATGGGCCTCCTAAAATAATTTAATAAAGTAATAGTTAAAAGAATAAAATAATATTTATTAATTTTGGAGGAAGAAAAGAAAAAAACTACTTTTTTGTTTGTATTTTCGACATATCTCCTTGTGTTTTTACTCAAATTTCAATCGGGAGAGCTCGTTGGATGAGGAATTAAATTCTGCATCCAATGAGTACCCACTTAGCATACTTTTGACGGACTCCGCTACCCCAAAAACAAGAAATGCCTGAAAAAATGTGATGATGACATGGCATACTTTTGATGGACCCTGCTACCCAAAAAACAAGAAATACCTGAAAAAACGTGATGATGATGTACTCGTTGGATGCGGAATTTAATTCCACATTCAACGAGCTCTCCCGATCGAAATTTGAGTAAAAACATAGGGAAATATGTTGAAAATACAAACAAAAAAAGTAGTTTTTTTATGATACCTATCCCCAAATTTATATTAAAAAAGTGTTTAAGACCTATACGGTATTTCAAATTTAAAGAAATTTAATTGGCTAACACATGATGACATAGAATTTGAGTTAAAGTTAGTCCCATTTTGAGTTGAAATTTCCTCTATTGACCGATTACATTGAGGAGAACCTACAGGATCGTTTATGTCTAAGCAACCTACAAGCTTCGCCAGGATTTATGCTCAAGCAGCCTGTCTCACCAGCTATTTTAGAACTCCCTCTTTCAAGAGATCTCGATCTAGATCACAAACTAGAGCTTCACTACTCCTCTCCGCATCATACCAAAATGCAAGTCATATCAATCAAATCAAATAGTAGTTTTCAAAAGAAACATACTACCTCTCAAATAGCAAGTGGCAACATCTTTTGCCTCGGATGTAATTAGCGCCATGCAGGACTCCATCCTACCAAACCAAGAGATCACACCTGATCCCATACTGAAGTAGCACCTTGAAGTGCTCTTCCTATCAATGGCACCGTGTGCCCAATCTGAATCCACATGATCTTCCAAGTTAGTGTTTTGATTTGCCTCATACTTTAGACCATACTCAACTGTACCCTTTAGGTAGCTCACTGCATGCATTGCAACCATCACGTGAACATGTCTCAATGTGTTCATAGCAAAGCAAATATCAGGTCTCGTATTCGTCAAGTACATCAAGGATCAAATCATCTGACAATATATCATGGCATCAATCGAATCTGATGAAGCAACATGCAATAGCTTTAGGTTCAATGCCATAGGTGTGGTCATGGTCTTACAGTCCATCATCTTGAACCTCTTCAGGATCTCTACTGCATACTTCCTTTGTCCCAGAGAGATTCCATCTGCATTCTACCACACCTCCATGCCTAGAAAGTAGTGCATCATCACTGGTCTTCCACCTTCAACCTTGAAGGATGGAATCCACTTTACTCTCAGTAAAGCCTAGAATCATCAGTAAGCTGTCCATCCTGGTGTACAATGTTGAACCTCGGGATGTTTTGTGGTCACTCCCTCTAAAGTAGAGCATCATTCTCCCTCTGTATTTCATACTCTATTCATTGAAACATTATGTACCAGAGTGACAAGTAGCTTCCTATGCTACTAATATTCTATGTATCCATCTAGGATCAAGATCCTCTATCTTGAACTTTTTTTTTCATAATTTCTTCTCATACCCATCTATGAGCTTGTCATCCTCTATAGACTTTCATCTTCAACCTTGTAGCAAAGGTTCAGATCTTCATCAAGCTCCTCATGTATGTGTTATCCTATGGGTGTCTTCTGAGCTCATACAAGTCCCTCTTTCATTTGCACACATGATTCTTCCTATCATGTGTCTCAGCTCCCACTGGCTACAAATGTCTCTTCGTAGTCTATGCTTTCTTTTCGTGAGAAGCCTCATGCTACGAATATTGCCTTGTATCCCACAATGTTTCCATCTACTGCATGATGGAACTACGATCTTCCCTTCATGTATCGATACTACATCCTAGACATCATTCTTCTTGAACTGGCCTTCCCTTTCTTCTTGGTTACTTATTCATAGCTAGAAGGTTCTGCAGCAATGATGTCACTACATTCATCATATTATTCTTCATCTTGAACTGTCGTCACTTGTTCTTCGGAACAAGTCTCATCCTTCTTTGCTTGTAGGCAATTTTATGTGATCTTTCCTAGAATTCAAATGCATTAGTTGTATGGTTAGAAACATTTCATAAGTTATATTCATAATGAAAAATTCTTTTGCATCAAGATATATGATTAAGAAACTATTTTAGCCAATACAACATTCATCCATATCTCACGGAAACTTTCTAGATGCCTTCCATCTCTACCAGGACAACATTGAGATTGTGCACTAATCCAATATGTCAGTAAAGAGGTTTCATTCTAGATAAGTAGCAATGGAGAGTTGTATAGCACCATAAGCTACTTACCCATTACATGCATATTAGTAGTATACTATCATTAATGCAAATATTCTATCATGCATAATACATCAACTGAATATAAACAAATGCATAACAAAACAATATCATGAAATGACAATTGAATACTTATCTTTATTTGTTTCATTGGTATACTCCTTCTTGAGCCTTTAGCTTCATCATCTTCTTCATTCATAATAGCATTGTTTCTTATCCAACTGCTAAGATGGATAAGAGGTTCTTCAAGAGTTGAGTTCTTCATATTCCTCATCGTTGAGGGATCTTCTTTGGATGGTGAGAGATTGATCTTCTATTGCTCCCATCTTCTTTTCTCTTATTATGAGTCGAACTTATTCTTGTGTGTGCTCTTCCCAGAGTTTGCTAAAAGTAATCACTTCCTTTTGGCACACATTCCTTGAATGAATGAATCCCATGATCCTGGGAGGCCATTCAAGGTAGTTATCACAACTTTTGCATTCTCCACTTCTTCTTCTACCACTTCAAGTTGTTCTTTGATTTGAAATACCCTTGTAAAGTATGACTGTATGGTCTCTACATTCAGGATCTTCACATTCTTCAACTGGCTTCTTAAGGTCATTTTCTGATTTATGTTCTTTCCTTCAAATAGCTTGGTCAAGGAATCAAACATCTCTTTCGGTGTCATTAGGGAAGACACTTGTGGTATAAGGTGATCAGTGATTGAATCAGCAATGATATTCTTGGCCTTGACCAAGTTCTTCTTGTGTAAGGATTTTAGCCTCATCTCCCTTTGGAATTGGAACCTCTGTACTTATGTAGGTGTCCAATTCATTTCCTTCAAGAAATAGTGACATCCTATACTTCCATGCTTGGAAGTTTTCAGCCTCACCAATCTTGTCATCAAATTGATATGATAGATCACTTTGAAATGAGAACCTCAAATGAAAATAGCAAAAGATTAGATCTTACTGATTTGAGGTGTCCGTCCTAGTTCTGGAGCTGGCTGATCTAGGGTTTTTCAGAGAAACCCTAATTTTAAAAACTTGGAATCTTTCAGATATGATTCAATAGAAAGATAGACCTCTTCAAGGTGAGCTGTCCAATGCACTCCTTTTCTGAAAACAGTGGAGGGAAGCTCCCGGAACAGGAATCCCTAGTTTCCCAATTTCTTATGTAGAAATTATTAATACTACTTCTACGGTATCTCTGCAATTACTTCTCCTCTATGTTTGAAATTTTTCATTGAGGTAGCTTCTCCTATCCCTATTCCAAAACCATAGGTTTTACCAATTGGGACTTATGAGCGATTTCCCAAGGTGACTTGTTTCATAACTTTTCAGAATAGCGAAGATGTACGAACTTCCACGTGTCACTGTTTCATCTTCGGGGTATGAAACTTCTACCATAGAAATTAAATTCCATGCCATTTCTGGAACATCTTGAGAAATCTCATTTGGACCTTTGTATCCCAAGATATAGCAATTCTCCCTAGGTGTCCCGTTTAGGGATGAATCCTGGAAGAGGATGGAACCCTAACTTAGAGAGATCATATCTCCTAGAATATAGATAATATGAGGATGAAACTTGGATAGAGTGTAGATCAGGATTGTATCTTGACCCTGTGAAAGTTTCGGACCTTGAGACTTCTGTAATCCCGAGATATAGCGACTTTACCAAAAATTATCAGTTTTAGTATTTAGGGTTTTTCTAGCCAAGGGTCAAACTAGGGTTTGAATTTCCCAGAGTTATACAGAACAAAAAATATAGAACCAGGCCTCTAAACATTGATTTTGATGAGGAGAGAAATCCTATGCTAGGCTCACTCAAAAAAAATTCTTCTGTAAAAATCCCTAATTTCCCGCACCAAAAACTAAAAATGCCCGAAATCGAATTCTGCTTCGACAGAAAAATGTGCCCTTGAATGGAGAGTTATCCTAGCATACTTTTGCTGATGGATTGTGGAGAGAGACCCGAAAATTAGGAATCCCTAATTTATGTAGCTACACAATGTCTTCTTCTCAGGTTAGCTTTGATACCATGTTAGATTTTTATCATTCAAGCTAGCATTGTCTTAGGATCTTATCTGAGAGAATAACATGCACAACAATAAATACAAGAGACAAGAGACAAAAAGAATTTTCCTTGGGGAAAACATAAAGGAGAAAACCCCACAACTTCCTTAGAGATAGAATGAGCACCAATAGCAAAAGTAAAACCCAAAAACATAAATATGATCTTCGAAAGCAGTTGTCTCTTTCTCTGATCCCAGCTTCTTCTCTCTCACTCATGCACCCCAGTGAGTGAGTGTGTGTGTGTAATAAATAGAGAGTCTCACTCTCTATTTATATTATTTCGTTCACTTAACATTTAACTCTGTTATGTAGGCTCGATTAATCCTAACTCAGTTATGTAGGCTCAAGTAACCACAACTGGGGTACTAATGACCCGACTTACATTAACTCACCTAGGGCCTACTTCTCTAGGAGAGTCTAATAACCCCAGTGCCCCACAACTGTGGGTACTTTAACCCTTGAACAATGAGGGTTACCCTCTATGACTTTACATGACTTGTTTACATTATCGAATCTCCCGATAGGAACATCGGGCCATGACATGACTCAAATACATTACAAACACTTCCCGGAATAAACATCGGGGCACAATACATAATATATACAAGTGAATACATTCCAAAGTTACAATTACATCAAGAGAACAATTAGAAAAATATAAAAATAACTTTTATATATTGGATCGATTGGATGTAGCTAGGAGGACTTGATTCAACTATAGTTTTAGAATGTTGTTCTAATACATTAGCTCCTAGGTCCATGTTAATTTCTTTCTCTATGCCATGTTTTTTACAATGGTTAATTTTCAAACACAAGAATTGGATATCATGAGGAGGACGACTACTATAGAAGTTATTAAGTAGAATTACACTATACTTGCTCTCAACATTTCTCTAAGATCACCATTACAACAATGACAAGATTTCAATAATCTGTGTTTGAAGAACTTTCACTCTAATACCAAATGTTTGGTTTAAGAGTAGCGAAACCATTACATAATCACACATAGAATAACACAAATAGTTTGAAGACTCACATTGTGTAGATTTAGTATTTCTGTCATGATATATTAGAGTACAATGAGGTCCCTTATATATGAATAAGTGACCATACCAAATATCCTTCAATAGGATTTCTTATTCAACCACATCTATAACTATTTCCAACAACATCTCCTTGACTCTCTCAATTGATCTTCATGAGATTGTACTCCCTAATGTTTCTCTTTGTTCTCATATTTGAATCATATGTAGATTTTGTGCATTATATTTATTGTCACATATTTTTATGTCACCATTGAATTATCACATGTATGAATTATTTCTTTACTCCATGTGAACTTGAAAGATCATAGACATAGTGGAAATAGTTTTTCTGAGTAGTTGAAAAATACAAAACAAAAAAGTAGTTTTTTTATGACAAATATGTCAAGTCAACCATTATGGTTGACCCATTTCCTTGAAATTATACTGATCTTCAATTCCAATTCATCAATGGTTCATTTTCTTATAAGACCCATTTGAGACCCCAAATTTCCTCTAAAGAATTTTTAAAACTTAAGAGTGACGTTTTTGGCTTACAAGGTCTTTGTGGAAAAACAATTTGGACATCGAATCCTCAAGTTAAGAACATATAATGGAGGTGAATATCTAAAAAATAACTTTACAAATTATTGCATCGCATAAGACATTCAAACGCAACATATTGTTCCATACACCATAGAAAAATGGTGTTCTTGAGATAAATACTAGAACATTAAAGGAAATGGCAAACTCTATGATCCAATATGAGGGATTAAGTCAACATTTTTGGGGAGAAGCCATTAATTGTGTCAATTTCATAGTCAATCACATTCCCACAAAGGATTGAAAATATACAAATCTAGAGGAATCATGGAGCAAACTTAAACCTAATGTACGCCACTTTTTTATGTTTCGTAATGAAGGATGAGATCACATTCTCGGTGAAAAATGAAAAACATTATAGCCCAAGAGTTAGAAGTTCATATTTGTTGGATATTACAAATAATCGTAAAATATTATAGAGTTATTAAACCTAAATTCAATGCCATTATTATTTGAAGAGATGATAAATTTGATGAAAATATTTTAGTCTACTATCTTAATTCTACGTCGTGTTATCTTCATCTTGGAAGCCATCTTTGGTGATTATGCCACCTTCTATTCCCAATTTATCCGCTAGTGATACTACTATGGTTTCTTCTTCATATGATGAGAGTAAGGATGAAAATACACCTCCACATGCTCACAGTCCTCAAGTTGGGTCCATTCAACCTGAATCTACACTAGGACTACTGCTTCCTAGATGGGTCCGTTCAAAACAAGAAGCAGTTGATGATATTTCTAGTTGTCCTACATATTAGAGCCGAACACATTCATAGTTCCAACAAGCCTCTTCTATTTTAGATAAATTTTTAGAGACTCATGAGACTCATGATACATAGACATTTACAAAATATTTTGGACGTCTATATTTGGAAACAACAATGAATGAAGAATATCATTCCTTATTGGAGAACAATACTTCAGATCTTGTAACTCTTTTAAAAGGAAGAAAACTTGCTAATTGTAAATGGGTGTATCAAAATAAGTATGCATCATCTAAAAGAATTAAAAGGCTCAAGGAAAGTTTTGTTTTAAAAGGATTTTCCAAAGGTAAAAGGAATTGGATACAATGAAATGTTTGCCTTTGTTTCCCAAATAAACTCCATCCACGTTCTTCATGTGCTTGGAACTTCACATAAATGGGAGGTACATCAAATGGATGTCAAATACACCTTATTGTATGGGGATTTGAAAGAAGAAATTTACATAGAAGAAATTATTGGAAATGTTTAGAATGACTGCAACTTTTTTGTTTAGGATTAAGAAATACCTCTATGTCCTTAAACAAATGCCTTAGGCCTGGTATGCAAAAATTAATACCTTTCTTCTTAGAAACGATTTTTCCAGATACCAGTTTGAATCCAATGTCTATACCAAGAAAGTTGGAAACCATATCATAATTCTTGTTCTCTATGTTGATGACCTTATTCTAACTGGTAGTGATCCTAAAATTTTAAAACCATGTGAAGTATATCCTTAAGAACAAATATGAAATGACAGACTTAGGACATTTGATTATTTTTTTGGTCTCAAAGTATTGCAAACCAACCATGTGAAGTCTAGCATTAATAACGAATTTGAAATGACAGACTTAGGACATTTGCATTTTTTTTTGGTCTTCAAGTCTTGCAAACCAAAGAATGATATTTTATTTCTAAGTCTAAGTAGACTTGTGATCTTCATCACTTTCACCTGAAATATTGTAAACTATCCCCGTCTCCCTTCCAGTTTGGATTCAAAATTTCTGTGACTTGCATTACCCTCGAAATAGATTCCACCGTGTACGTTAGTTGGTTGGAATTAAAATTTATACTTGAATCATACCCATCCTGATATTTCCTTTGATATTTGTCTTTTTGCTCGATATATGTAAATTTCTTTTGAAAATAATAAGAATGAATAAAAATGATACTTCAATATATCCAAGGGTACAATTTATTTTAGGATACATTATAGTTCATGGGGAATCCCATGTTGGTTGGATTCATTGATTCCAATTGGATCGATGACCTTGATGATCAAAATTCTACTGCAAAATATGTTTTTAGTCTTGATTTTTCTTCTATAGAATCAAAGTATCAAGCCACTGTAAATCTAGGTCAAGAAGCCCTAGGGAATCAACAAATACTTTCAAATTTTTAATTCCAAAAACAACATCTAACCACCCTCTAGTGTGACAATCATAAATCTATCAAGATTTCCAAAGATTCATTTCAACACCAACAAATAAAACATATTGAGATATAAATTCACTTCGTTACAAATCTTATTAAATATTCCATTCTCGAAGTGCTTTTTTTCTTTACAAAGATAAAGTTGCAGACATCTTCTTAAATCCTCTTACATAACTAAATATTTTTAATTGGTATGTTAGGAGTTTAGGAATTTTCCATTAAGGTGGTATAGGATCTAATTCCTCATTCCTTTTCTTATTGTGTCTCCTTTCAAAAATCCTTCAATCCCATCCCAAGTTGTTCTTAAAGGGAAATCTAGGATATTTAGACACTCAAGAGTTAGTTAAGATAAACTTGATCTAATATGTCTTTAGGTAAACCATATTTCTTTAGTATGCAATTGTATTTATATACAATGGTTGGATATGTTCTAGACATAAAGTGATATGTTGATTCATTTTCACCTTGATCTCAATGGATTGATTTGTGGCTTAGCACCCAATTAGTCCATGATATATATTTAAAGAGCATGAAGGGTCATTTGTTCTATGATTGATTATGAGAAAGTCATGTAAATTATTTTTCCATTTGTATTAATATATTAGCTCAAGTAGCTATTCATATGTGGATGTGAAGTGTTTTCTTTTTTCAAGGGTTTTAACCACGTAAAAACATCACTATGTTGATATATGATATGTTTGTGTGAGTTGTTTCTTAAAGTGTTTGACTTGTGTGGAAATTCCTTGTTTGAGTTGAACATTGACAAATAATCAAAACCACTTACAAAATATAGTGAACCATGTTAGTAATGAACATTCACTTACTCTTTTACACCTGGTTGTCTTATGCTTCTAACAAAATTTGGTCACTATAGGGTATGATGGCACATTAGGTAGAGAAATTGAAGATCTGCATGGGATACCATGCTATAGTGGATGGGTTAGTAAATGCATAAATGATTCAACAATGTTTTGAACCCTCAACAACTCCTCAAGTCATGTAACTTGGGGCTCCACCTTAGATTTTTGGATTGAGAATCAAACGCCTTAATGTACTCTCCCTCAAAAATATTCCATAAATTCCAACTTGACAGTGTCACATTGTTGACTGGTATGTTTTCAAGCAATTCACTAAGAAAATATGATATCATTGATTGCCTTGATTCATTCCTTGACTGTTTTTATCACTTTCCCTATAATCGATCTCATCATGATGCATGGTTGTAAGTGATTAAGAATCATTAAGGAGTACAAAGTCATAGGAAAAAGAACTGGTAGCTTGTATTAAGGTGTGATCATAAATTATGAATGAATTAAACATTTAATTAAGGGACTCTAACAACTATTATAGACTCTTTAGATGACATTAGGGACATTTTGAGAGTAGTTAGGAACTACTAGATGTCATTAGGGATGTTTAGGGTCACCTAGATGCCATTAGGTTCATTAGGGTCACTAAAGTACTAATTAGTGGCATAACACTAGGTTTAACTTATTGATGCTCATAGTGCTCTGGGAAAAATAAATGTAGGAATTCCATTGGAGGGATAGTCAAGGGGAAAAGGGGGATGGTAGCTCAGGTATTATTTAAATTCATATATACATTTATTAACCTACAAATATTAATTGAAAATATATATACAATAGTCAACTAGACAAACTATGACATAATCGAATGAAAACTAAATCAAGAAGTATGCAAAGAGATATTGAAAAGAGATTGAAATCGTAAGTGTGAAAAAAAAAGGTCAAATGAGTAAAAGCATGAAATATATTGAATTAAACTATGTTAATAAACAAATAATCAAACAATTGAGTGATATGTTGATTCATTTTCACCTTGATCTCAATGGATTTATTTGTGGATTAGCACCCAATTGGTCCAAGATATATTTTTAAAGAGCATGAAGGGTCATTTGTTCTATGATCAATTATGAGAAAGTCATGTAAATTATTTTTCCATTTGTATTAATATATTACCTCAAGTAGCTATTCATATGAGGATGCGAAGTGTTTTCCTTTTTCAAGGGTTTTAACCACGTAAAAACATTAGTATGTTGATATATGATATGTTTGTGTGAGTTGTTTCTTAAAGTGTTTGACTTGTGTGGAAATTCCCTATTTGAGTTCAACATTGACAAATAATTAAAACCACTAAGAAAATATAGCGAACCCATGTTATTAATGAACATTCACTAACTCTTTTACACATGGTTGTCTTATGCTTCTAACAAAATTTGGTCACTATAGGGTATGATGGCACATTAAGTAGAGAAATTGAAGATCTGCATGGGATACCATGCTACAGTGGATGGGTTAGTAAATGAATAAATGAGTCAACAATGTTTTGAACCCTCAATAACTCCCCAAGTCATGTAACTTGGGGCTTCACCTTAATTTTTTGGATTCAGAATCAAACACCTGAATGCACTCTCCCTTAGCAATGTTCCATAAATTCCAACTTGACTTTGTCACATTGTTTACTGGTATGTTTTCATGCAATTCATCGAGAAAATATGATATCATTGATTTCCTTGATTCATTCCTTGACTAGTTTTATCACTTTCCCTGTAATCGATCTCTTCATTATGCATGGTTGTAAGTGATTAAGAATCCTTAAGGAGTACAAAGTCATAGGAAAAAGAACTTGTAACTTGTCTTAAGGTGTGATCATAAATTATGAATGAATTAAACATTTGATTAAGGGACTCTGACAACTATTAGAGACTCTTTAGATGACATTAGGGACATTTTGAGAGTAGTTAGGAACGACTAGATGTCATTAGGGATGCTTAGGGTCACCTAGATTCCATTAGGGTCATTAGGGTCACTAAACTATTGATTACTGGTATAACACTAGGTTTAACTTATTGAGCTCATAGTGATCTAGGAAAAATAAATGCAGGAATTCCATTAGAGGGATAGTCAAGGGGAAAAGGGGGATGAAAGCTTAGGTATTATTTAAAGTCATATACATTTATTAACTTACAAATATTAATTGAAAATATATATACAATAGTCAACTAAACAAACTATGACATAATCGAATGAAAACTAAATCAAGAAGTATCCAAAGAGATATTGAAAAGAGATTGAAATCGTAAGTGTGAAAAAAAAGGTCAAATGAGTAAAAGCATGAAACATATTGAATGAAACTATGTTAATAAACAAATAATCAAACAATTAACCAACAATAAAAGAGTCTGGAACATTAACCATTAAGGAAAATCAAATTTATGTAAGTAATCTGAATGCAAATAATTTGTGTTAGATTATCGAGCTAAATAATAAATGTGGAAAATTACGTTAATTAAGCATTAGAAATAAACACTCTAAAACTAAAGAATGTCATTATTTATACTATGTGTCGTGCATGAGTGGGCCTAATGGTTAAGAGCATGTGTTTCCTCTTAGGAGGTCATGGGTTCAAATCTAGAGGGGGGTAGTGTATGTACACCTGTGTAGACTTTAGCAGTTAAATCGTTGCAACAAGGGGGTCTCATACACCAGTTTGGTGTCTCGCTTGGCGGTGACCTTAAAAATAGATTATTATTATTATATACAAGTCACTATGTGAATTATTAATTGTTAGTTTTTTTCAAGTGGTTCACAGCCTCGAGAAAAGAGGTTCAGGCTTGCTACATCCAAAGTAATAATTCTAGGGGGGCCATCCAAAGGGGCCTCACCCTATCAACTCCAGTTTTGATAGTATGACCCCGAAGGACCTAGAGAGTTGGATTCATGAGAATGGAACCTCAGACTTCAATATCAAATGGTCTTTGGATTCAGACTCCAACCAACTGAGCTACCCCTTGGGGATATTATTAATTGTTAGTTGTAAGTGTATTCATGAATTAAAATAGTTTAGTTTTTTAATTACTGTTATGCCATGGAACAAGGGGAATTAATCTTAGCAGTTAGTTTGCTTAAAAAAAACTCTGAATGTTAATCGTCTGCTACATAATTTCATAAATATACACAAGTTAAAAGAAGATATACATCTGTAATATGTACAATTTGTTAAAAAGGCAAAGAAGCATAGAATAAAATATAAATGGTTAATAAATTTAAAGACAAGGATGCAAGTATACCCAAAGCACAACCACTTAATGAACCTAGATGAACCTGTAAGTAGTCTTACTTGCCAACGCCATACTATTAAGATATTAGAAGACTACGTAGGAGAGGAAAGTGAAAAAACTATAGAACACAATGATACCTATTCCTTACGTTCGATGTCTTGAGCTTTCTCTTTTGCTTCGTATTTTAATAATTTTAGGATGTTTCCTATCAGGGTTCACGCATTTTTGGAACCTTTGGTGCTTAGTGACTAAAAAACACATAGCAGCATTTGGAAGATCAAATGTGACGACATAATGGTGTTTCCATGCTTGAGGTTTGCTTTTTTTTGTTTGGCCCCAATCATGCGCTTTGTAGTCCTTGATACTGGATCCTTTTGACAAGACCCCGAGAATGGTATGTTAAGAGAGAATTGTCGTGTGCTATGCATCATAAGCATCCGCATATCTCCCTATTGAAAAAACAAATCATAAATTTCAAGAATCCTGGTCACTCTATCTCTTCAAAGTGACCTTTACAAGTTTCCGTGTTGGCTATGCTTAACAAAATATTAAACCTTGTAAACCTGGATCTTCTATCATGAATCCTTCAATGATGTCGAATCATAAATCTACTGCGTCGTTTCGACCCCATCGATTTGGGAAGTCCCATTTTTCCCTGTATTCAAGAATGATGTGGAGCTCATTTAATTTCTGGAAGCATACAGACGAAATATTTCTTGGTAATAATGAGGCGAAGTCAGGGGCCGAGACAAAATATAGATGCATCGACTGTGATACAACACATGGCCTTGACAGTCACAAACTACCTTAGAAATGAATTTGCTAGTCTTGAATCTCTGCTCGCTGCCTGTGCACTGTTGCCAGGTATGTTCCAAGGGATGACAATTGAACAAAGCTATGTGAAATATCTACCGCTGTAGACTAGAGTCTGATTTGAGTTGTCTAGGATCATTCCAATAAACTTCACTGTGAGTATTCGCATGAATAAAAAATTGATTGTGTCATTTCTCATTTGTTATCCATCGTTGTAATTTTTTCTTTCTCATTTGTTATCCATCGTTAAACCTATTACAACAAAATACGTGGGATTTGGCCAGCTTAGCCTTTTGTTTGATCCTTTGCCATTTTTGCTTCCCAAGGGGTATAAAAGCAATATCTTTGAGCAAATGGAAGAAGGTATATGGCCTAAGGTTGTTTTCAATGACATAAGGTTGTTTTCAATGACATATTATGTAAAAGAAAGAAGACTTGGATGGAGAAAAACAACAAATGGCTTAGTAAATGGGATATTTACTTTAACACATGTCCTACAAACAGTAAACAGATAAAGGCCTTTGTTATCAACAAGTTCCACAAGCAAATTTGAGGCAAAGAGATAGGGAGAAAGAAAAAGTACTATATTGAAGAGTTTAATCACACTTACAACCATCATCAAAAATATTATATAGGGGCTAATATACCATGGAGGGCCAAAATGCTTATTGCTCAAATAAGAACCAATTCCCACCAACTGCGTTGTGAAACTGGGTGCTGGAAAAGACCAAAGGAAGCTTGGGAAGAAAGGGTGTGTACTTTTTGCAAATCTGGAAAAGTGGAAACAAAAAAGCATTTCATTTTAGAGTGCAAGGCCTTCAAGGACAGCAGGGGCAGTTATGTGAATAATTTGACAACTAGCTCTTGGGTTAATTTATTCAATGAAGGGACTGTGGTGAAATTGGGGGAGCTCATCATCAAGCTGAACAGGAAGAAGGTGGAAATGAAAAATCAGAGAAAAAGAAAGTCTATCCCATAGACTATTTTTAGCCTCGCGGACATTAAAATCATTTCTTCTTCTTCTTTGATTCTAGGGATGGATCGATATCTAGATCCCCTCTTTGACTATACTAATCTGCCCGAATATCTCGCGAACAACACTTCTGATCTTCTCAAACTTTCTCGAGTGACCACCAAGAGATGTCTACAACTACAATGATACCGAATCGAGTCTCGAATTCTAGTAAATATTATACTTTCTCACTTTTCATGCCAAAATCTTCATTGGGGGGAGTTGTATTGAATCCATGTAGACATTTGAAAAAACAATGTTACGCTTTTCGGTATCATTAGGATATGATGATCGCACCTAGTGATTCGGAACACTGTCATGCCTGGATGCATTTTGTCTACGCAATATCATAATGTTTAATATTTCATTAAGTGATTAGTGCTGTCGCTTTTCTCGTTCACCCGAGTTATTGGGCGATTAATTAGACTATCGAAATAATTTTTTTTTATTATGTCTTTCACGTTTATATCTTAAAATTTTGGGGTGGAATACTATTTATGTTTTTCTTAGATTGTAGGAGAATGACACAAGTGTAAGGTACTGTCCAAATTGATTTTATAGTCGTTATTCAAAATTCATAATAAACAATTATAAAAAATCGAAAATAGCTCATGTGATAACTGCACTAATGGCACGGTAATGTGATGTCCATGTGACAGTGGAACTCCATTTAGCAGCTGAGAGACGAGCTAATGTGCACAAAGTTTAGTTGAACTCCATTTTGCAACTAGGAGATGAGCTAATGTGCAATTTGTGTGACAGTCGAACTCCTAATAAACTCCTCTGAACTCATGTTATAACTGCACTTAATGGCATGGTAATGTGCAGTGTGTGAGACGATCGAACTCCATCTGGCAGCTGGGAGTTGAACTAATGTGCACTTTGTGTAACAATCAAACTCGTAATAAAATCCTCAGAACTCCTAATAAACTCCAAATTCCTAATAAACTCCTCCATCTGGCTATTGGACACCGAGCTAATGTGCAATATGCATGACATGCCGCGTAAACTCTCAATGTGGCAGCGTGGGCACAAAGAGTGGAGGTAATTTGATGTCCAATGAATCCATGCAACCTATCACTCATCCTTTTGGCATTCTAGAAAGGAGTTGAGTTAATGTGCAATGAATCCTTGCTCAATGGGCGGTGTGTTCAAAGCAATTTGTGAAATGTTGCATTATTGCATAAGAAGCACTTAATAGTTGCATTATTTTAATTGCCTAATCTTCAACTAAATATTTTTAATTTAACTTTTTTTTTTACCTTAAATAAATAAAGTGATTTAATTCATTTTCTTTTTTCTTTTTTGAGTAAATCTTATATTCAAATATTTTTATGAATGAAATTCAATCTAACTATTCATAACATTTTTATTTGATTGCAATATTATGAAGAACAAAGATCAACCACATTTTAATTCACATTTAGAATTTTTATTTATTTATATTATATAACTTAGACATGTATAGAGGTTTATGCTGTTTGAGTTGCATTTATAAAAAAATTCATGAAATTAATGACTTAAAATGTTATTTTTTATTTTTATATTTATAATCATAAAATATTAATTTATGTGAAAATGTATTCAATAAGGTTTATCACATATCATAGAATTTGTTATTATCCTTGAAACTAGAGAATATTAATTATGTCGATAGGCATTTTATTTTAGAACTTGGGGTGGATTACAATCTATGCTTTTCTAGGATTGCATGGGGATGAGACAAATATTAGATGAAATTTAGGGTCTAAAATGAGCCTTATAAAAGAATGTGCCATCGATGAGTTGGATTGAATTGGATTTTTCAAGTCAATAGAGTTTCAATAGCTTAGGTCAACCATTATGGTTGAGTTGGATATATGATTCTTATGTGTCATATTTTTATTTGATGATAGCTAACTCCATTAAAACCTCACCTTGGTTAAGATCATGAAAAATTCATCTTGAAATACAATAAATATAATTGAAATAATAAATATAGATTATATTATATTCTCACTACTTCTAAGTCCTTCAAAATATAAAGCTCACATTAATTAAAATGATAGTGGAGTAATTTTGAAATATTCAAAACATTATTTAACTAGCACAACCACTTAACTTGTGGTTGGTGAACAACGATAGGTCATAAGTTAAGTGTTACTAATAAACTATCAGTTGTTCTCGCCTTATTATAGTTAAATGAGTTATCTCTCACAAAACTGTGAGTTATCCATGTATCAACTAGGAGTTATACATGCATCAACTACCAATTATCCATGCATCAATTATTTTTTATTCCTTTTTTTAAATAATTGTTTATTTTAAATTTGTAACGACTACCACATAATCAATGTGGACAATACACTTGTCTCCTACTAGTGCAATCTAGAAAAAGCATAAGTTCTTGTCCACCCCAAAATCTCAAATAAAAACATCATTATATCTCACAAATTGCCAGTTATTCATGCATCAAATACAATTTGTCCATGCATCAATTATTTTGTATTCTTTTTTTTAATAATTGTTTATTTTGAATTTGTAACGACTATCATAGAATCAATCTTGACAATACACTTGTCTCATACAATTTAAAGAAAAGCAGAGATGCTTCTCCACCCCCAAAATCTCAAAAAAAAACACCTATTGGTGTAATTAATCTTTTAAACGAAAAATAAATAATATTTAATTTTAAATGGGAGAAAATTAATTTTAACTTTAAATATTTTTGAAATAAAAATAAATAATAATTAATTAATTTTAGATGTCTTTCTCCCATAAATACTAAATGTTAGTTAGTTGATTGATTATTAGTTTTATTTTATATAGTTTAATATATATTATATATTAATTATGAATAATTTATATAAAGTATATATAATAATAGATGTTGACTATTAGTTAGATAGATATTGATTATTAATTTTTTTTATGTAATTATTAATTAGTTAGTTAGATAGATCTTGATTATTATTTTTATTTTATGAAGTTTAATACACATGTGAAAACACATTTTTTATAATAATAATAATAATAATAATTTTTTATTTTAGTATTATTGTAATTATATATTTTTATTATACTTTTAGTTTTAGATTTTATTAAATTATATAAAATGTAGTGATACATTTATAAAAAAATTAAATCAATTATAATATAAGTTCAAAACATTTACCGATGTATCATGTATTGTGTGTGCACAAGAATCTAAACTTTCATTAACATTTTTAACTCTCATCTCTTAACTCTATACTAACCCAATATACTTCTCAACTACTATTAGTGCGGCAATATAGGTTGAATTTCACAAGATACCACCTTTAACTTAGTGTGGACATGGCATATTTGTAGTGTGATGTGGTTTTTTTATTATTTTCCTTATGAGATACATTTTAGATCCCAAATTTACTCTAATACGATACTGTCCACATTGATTATATGACAACTGTTCGAAATTCGAAATAAACAATTAAAAAAAACCGGTAGCTAATGAATGGAAAATTCGTAGCTGATGATTAAATAATCAATATTTCATGGAAGATAACTAGAATAATGTGAGAGATAAAAAACATAATATAAAAAATAACTTATCCTTGATAAATGGAGAGTCATAGTTGATGCATGAATGCATGGATAACCTATAATTTGGGGTGGACTAGTAGTTGACGCGTGGATAACGTATAATTTCATGGTACTTAACTTGTGATCTATGGTGTTAACCAACCACAAATTAAGTGTTTGTGCTAGTTATAGTCTACGCATTGGATGTTAAAGAGTGCGGTTGATGTTGAGGTTGTGTTAGGGTCTCAACCTAGCCACTGTGATGCTATGTGCTTCCTGCTTCCTGTCACATGAAGGGTTTGGTTTTACGAGTAGGTTATTATTCCTTCATGTGCCATTGTGTTACTATACCAACATGTCAATTAAAATAGAGGAGAATAGTGTTGAAGGGACCCTTTGAGCCCTTGTATATGTCACCATAGTTAACGCAGAGTATTAAAGTGTGTTAGAGAGATTTGTTGGAGCTGGTGTAACCACTCTAACTAAGTCCACTATGTATAGATACTAATTCAAGATGAATAAAACATCATTAAGTGCTTGGTAGAATATACGTTCTTCTTGTTAGTTATTGTTCATGTGCTTATTTTGATCTTGAATGTAGTGTTGAAGTCTCGACTCGCAACATATGGTGTTGTTCCTTCCTTCAGGCGATCTGGGTGACAACAACACCGCTAGGGGATTGTTCAAACTTGCAAGAAAAAGTGAGGAAATTGAAAGAAATTAAATAATGATGGTACGTTTATAAATGAATCATCTATGTGAAGAAAATGAATGATCTTATTATGCGACTTGCAATGTTGTTAACGCGCTCGAGAGATACACATCTACACATTTGAAAGGAGAAAAAATTCCATAGTGAGTTGTTGTTGGTGACAGAAGAATCAAATAATGATGATGCTCTCGATGTTTCTCTTGTCACATAGTTGTTGGACCTAGAAAAAAAGTTAAACAAGTTTTGGATATAAGATGGAAAACCTAATTGCAACAGAGCACAGGTTGAAATGACTGTCTTTGACATTTTTGACAGTTTTTTGGGGAAAAGTAATTGTGTTGATAATTTCAGATGGAAAATTTGGTGAGTTAGTTAGAGGGGTTGTCCACTTTCGGGGAGTAGGCACATGATGTAAATGCGACCAATAGAGCCTATAAATATGTAAAGGGTTGGGATTTTGGGAGGTTCCATTTTTTTTTCTGTTCTTTTAATGATTTTTTCTAAGGATACTATTAAGTCGTATAATGAGAACAAGAGAGAATTTTCTAAGGTCCCAGAGGAATATACCTGAAGTCCTTAAAACTGTGGATTTAAATGCTAGTATGTAAAAAATGGATTTTTCAAATGGAATCTGACGAGTAAATAATTGTGCATGGAGAACATGGGTAATTCCCAGAAGCAGGTCTAAAGAAT
This sequence comes from Pseudotsuga menziesii, assembly GCA_001517045.1. Lineage (NCBI taxonomy): Eukaryota > Viridiplantae > Streptophyta > Pinopsida > Pinales > Pinaceae > Pseudotsuga > Pseudotsuga menziesii. Next base: position 381,611 of record LPNX010644411.1, on the reverse strand, counting down.
ATGGGAAGAGTGATATGAAATGTTCTAAGCTGATAGTGAGAGTGATGAATAGGGTAGATGCCTAAGGAGCAGAATAATATTTTGATCAAATATGAGGAGAAGGATTATGATAAGGACAGAGAGTTGTAGTGTGACCAGAAGAGGGACTACCAATTGGTGACACAACATAATGAGGAGTCTTGCAATGAGGACGAGGAGTATCAACTTATTTATGAAGATGAGGAAAAGGTGTCATATCCATACCAGACCTAAGACAACAAAATACCTACAACTCCGCATACATCTCCAGTATTAGAGGTAATACCCAAAAGCAAATCAATATGTTTATTGTTGAATCATAGTAATAGCAATAGTCATGATAGTGGTCAAAACATTTTTACTAGCGGTCCATATAATTCATGTTCATCAGTAACCCAAAGGCATAAAATGGGTGGGAACGACATGAAGTTGCCTATATTCAATGGAAATGGGTTGGAAGACCCTGAGAAACAATGGTTTTTGGATGAAGCCCTGGACTGTGTAATAGGTCCAAGATGACGCAATAAAAAGGGATCTGATGATCACAACCTTTAGGGTTCATGCACTAGATTGGTATATGAAATTATTTGTGGTTCCTAAGGGAACCCCTCAGAAGTCTTTAGATCATATTCTAAATGGGTTAATAGACAAATTCAAGAAGCCTAAATATTATTCACAGTGTATTATGGAGTTGAAGGAGATTAAGTAGTCACCAGGTGAATATGATTGGGATTTTGACAAGAGATTCAAAACTCTAATGCTTAAGGTAAGATTTTATATGTATGTTGTTCAACATAAATAATGGTTTATTAATGCAGTATCACCCCTTATTCATGTTCCCTTGATGTAGTAGAAGATAGTGTCCTAGATAGAATCTTTAGAAATTTCAATGAAATTAGAAGCATCACTAGTCAGAGAAACTAGTGCGGGAATGACACAAATTCAGTCGCAATTGGCTAATATTTTACTGCAGATCCAAGATATCAATAAGGGGAAGGATATTTGTGAATATGTCTAGTGCACGAGGTGTAAAATGGAAGAACATAAGGATTCGTGTATAGCCTTTCTAGATTATCTTTCTTCGGGTGCTCCAAATCCATTAAGTTCACAAGGGATTCCATGGTTTAGGGTCTGTTAAATCAAGGGATACTATTTAGAATAATGTTACTATTTAAAAAAGATAGTAAGTACACCCTCCAGTATTTATTGTAAGTTATGTCGATCTATGAGCCATGATGACAAGGACTGCATGACATACAGATTGTTACAGGTAAAGAAAGTGGATACCTACTTGATGAAGAATTATGAGAAAATGCAGGTTGATAGGTCATAAGATCAGTTCCATCAACCCAAGGGGGAAAAAATTTTAGAGGTTGAGGAAGACGAGTAGGATTTGGTCGAGGAAGAGGTTAGTTCATGTGATATAATTGTGGACAACTGGGACACTATTACGGAGACTGTACAATTCCTACATCGATGTCTACATATTGTAAAGAAATGGATCATACCATCGAGGAATGTCCCTAGCTTATTGATAAATGGTTGACCAAGGTCACTGGAAATTAGAACCAATCCCTCAATGTAAATCATAATGTTCAGAATATTTTAGGTGATCCCTGAGATAAAATATTGACTGTTGATGTGTTAACCAGGGGAGGTACTACAACTAGAGATGATAAATAAGAACCATGGAAAAATATGAAAATAAGGACTGCAACACAAAAGAAAGTGCCATTTGATGTCCATAAAGAGAAAGGGGTCTTATTCAATGCATGAAATGATTTTATGGATAGGAACCATGCCTCTACATATGTTTTTATTCCATTATTTGATGAAGGTATAGTCATCGAAATTCCACCGAGCTTTGATCGATCAATTCCAAAGAATTTGATAGAACAGGTAAGCATTTTGAAGGATTTTTTGAAAAGTTGTCTAACACTTGGTAAAAATGAAGATGCTCTGGTAGAGCTATCAAATATAATCAAAGAACTTGAGACAGGTATTCGACAACAAAATAATGTTAATCATATTCAAAAAAGACAAAAGACTAGTTGAGAACTACACATGAATTCTCAAATAGGTGATTATGATATGGATTTTATTAGTCTTCACTTGGGGTCAGATGTCAACATTTTAACAAAGTAGACATGGGAAATCATGGGGAATACCAAGTTAGTATGGTCACCTATTCAATTGATATTAGCTAACCAGTTGAATTTTTTCCCTATTGTTCGATTACCATAGGTTCCTATCGAGGTGGAAGGGCTCCAAACCCATGCATATTTTGCATATTTTGAGGTTATAGAGATTGTTGACAATACAAAATCTTATCCAACACTCCTAGGGATCAACTGGGATATTAAGAAACAACCTATCATTGATTTTAAAAAGAGGATATTTTCATTTGAAGACTCAGAAATGCGGGTAGTTACTCCAATCAACCCTTTGGAAGGCCAATGCTATGTCGAACTAGTGAGCGATGAGTATCATGAAGGGAATTTGGATACTATTTACAATATATCTTCTATGGTGGATGATTATATAAATCCTAGAAATGATGGTAAATTAAGTTGGTGGAGTGTTATTTCATTCTCATTAGATTTAGGGGAAGCATTGGAAAAATGCTAAAATCGGTTGCATGAAATACCAATGAGAAAATGCGCAAGAATCATAAAATCCTTGCAATGGGTGGGTACAAAGGTATGCGATCTTCCTACATATGAAGGATTTCCTAACTTGAACACATTTTTGTCATAATTTGAAGATAAGGTATTGGACCCGCATTGACTGCTAGCGCTTGATGTGGCCCTGAAAGCTATGCTAGCAAGGTGGTGGGATTCTCATAAACAATCCATCTCAGGATGGAATAAATGTGGAAGTATTTTAGAAATCCAGTTTGGTGAGAATATTCTTTATGTTGGTAATAAGTATACTGGGTTTATGAGTCATGTCAACCATCTTGATAATTTTTGTGAGACACGGAGATTGGTGCCCATGAAAAAATGGCAACATTTGTTTATACATACTTTGGATATGATACCAATAAATTGGTATACATAGGTTGAACTGCAATGAGGAACTACAGATTGGGAATAGTTGGATAATAGCCTCAAACACAATTCTAGCTTTGCGGATGAAAGTCCGTCAATTGATGCTGCCTTACAAATTATTAAAGCCAATATTTTTGAGGATGTTTCTATTCTAGTGTCAAGTCTACCCCAATGTAATGCGACATTTTAGAGCCTGATGGAGTGTTAAACTATATATGGGGATCTCGAATATCATGATCCACAAGACATTCATATTAATGGATCTGAAGGTAGTTGATCATTAAAGGAACCAGGTCTATCACCTGAAAAGTTTTTGAAGCCCATGAAAATAAAGAAAGTGAACATTGGGTATCCCGAGAATCCAATGTTTGAAAGTATTGGGGATCACTAGGATGATGAGGCTATTGGGAAAATGACTGATTTATTACGTGAATTCCAAGACCTATTTCGGAACAAGTTTACAAAAATGAAAGGAACTGTTGGGGACATGGGTGAGATAAAATTTTCCCTAAATCTAGATGCAAATCCTGTCAAGCAACAAGCCTATAGATTGAAGCCCAGGTATAAAGAGAAGGTTAAGAAAAAAATAGAAAGAATGTTGGATGTAAGGATTATTGAACCTATTGAAGAATCAGATTGGATCAACCTAATGGTTGTACATGATAGGAAAAATGGTGAAGTCCATATTTGTGTTGAATTGAAGAAATTAAACGATGCTTTCTTGCATGATCCATTTCCTACAACCTTTACAGATGAAGTCTAGAAAAGTGTATGGGGACAAGAAGTGTATTCATTTATTGATGGATTCTCTAGGTATCATTAGATCAAGATCAAAAAAGAGGATCGACATAAGACCACCTTCGCGACAGAGTTAAGTTGTTTCTAGTACATAGTAATTCCATTTGGACTTAAGACTGCACCTGTTATTTTTTCTTGGATAGTGGTAATTGCTCTTAAAAATTTTATTCATAAATTTACAGGACTCTACTTTGATGACTAGACAATATATGGGTTAGTCAAGGACCATATTGAGAGTCTTTAGATGATGCTTGAACGTTGCATACAATTTCATATTTCTTTAATTTGAAGAAATGCATCTTTTGTGCTCCTTTTGGTATTTCGTTGGGTCAAGTTGTATGTATAGAAGGAATGTTGATGGATCCTGCAAAGATTGCAATCACTGTCAATCTACCATCACCTTCGTCACTTAAACAATTAAGGACCACATTGGGTCGTACTGGTCAGAATTTTATGAGAGGTTATGCAGAAATTACAACTTTGATTGAGAAAATGTTGAAGAAAGATGCTAAATTCCAATGGGATGAGGAATGCCAAAAAAATATTGATGTGCTCAAAGAGAAAATAGTTTCAACACCTGTTATGGTATTTCCAGGATAGCTTAAAGAATCTCATATGGATATTGATGCATCATCTATAGCATTAGGAGCAATATCTGCACAACTAGGTGAGGGATCTATCGATCACCCCATTTCATTTTCTAGTAGAAAGATGTTGATTTATGAGAGGAGTTATAAGACAACTGGGTGAGAGGGAATTGATATGGTATATACACTCCAAATGTTTTGACATTATTTATTGAGTGGTATTTTTAACATGTTTACAAATTATTCTTCCTTGAAAAACCTGGTCAATAAGTCAGTGTTTGGGGGGAAGATATGTCGATGGATTCTTCTCTTCCAAGAGTTCGACTTCGAAATTATTGTAAAACCAGGAAGGTTGAATGCAGGTCCCGACCATCCCTCAAGTCTAGAAAATGGAGAAGAATCGATTAGTTTAGATTATAGTCTTCTCGAGATATATCTATTCATAGTAAAAATGGTTTATGGTTACTTTGAAGACATTGTCTGTTTCTTTACTATAGGAAGGGCACCCGAAGGATTTAATACAACACAGAGAAAACAATTGTTTGTGAAAGAAATAGATTTCTAGCTTATAACCGAACAATTATATAAGATGGGACTAGATGAGATACTACGTCACTGTGTTTTGGAACATGAGTGGCCAATTGTGTTAGCCGAATCTCATGTTGTGTGATTTTTTGTTCAATGCACATTTAATGCATGGTAATAACTGATTTTATTGTAAGTGGAGTAGTGGATTTAATAGTGCCTTGTCATAAATGACCAAAAATATTTTAAGGTACGAGGGGATTAGCCACCACCTTTCCTAATTTATTGCAGATCAATTCAAAAGAACTACCCACATGACCGGATCAATTTTTCGCATGCATAGATCTACTTCACTTCTAAACGAGAGTTAGTTGATTCATTGTAATAAATTGTGAAGTGTATTGAGAAATCTAGCTATTTGCAACCAACTATTCTATGTGTAAATTTTTTTCCATGGAGATCCCTGTATCAAGATCTAGAATTGTTCGAGGTTTCATTGTAGAAATCCTATTTACGATACCCATTGTTGAGGAAGAAATAGAAGAGGTTTTGCTGCAGCTGGTCCTTGTGAATCCACCAAGAAAGAAACACATGACTGGTCGAGTAGCTCTTCCAGAGCAAAGATTTAAATCCACTCATGATGTCCAAGCCTTAGGGTTTGGTTCAACGACCATACTTCCAAGATATATTACACCCATGAAGGATGATGATCCACATGTAGTCATTCAAAATAATTCCAAATATTCATTGGTAAATCCATCCATTCAAAAGGGATTTCATGTGACAACAAACATTATGGATAATTTGAAGAAACTGACATTTTCTGATCATGGCTTGAGGAATTTATCTGAACTTCACATGTCAAAGTATATTAAATTAGTGAATCTAGTATAAGGAATGCCTATTGAGTTGGTAAGCGTGGAATGGGATCGTGGTTTAGAGAAGTCGGGCATTTTTCCATTGCTATGCATGCCCCATTTTGGCCGAACTGCTGAAATTAACACATGCGTGAAGTAGTTGGTAGCTTGTTTTCATGGAGGGTGGTTATGGTTAGATACAATAATTTATTTTGATGTCGATATCATACCTTCTATTATAGGATTACTCAATGCACGGTTTGATCCAACACCATTCTTTATTGGAAAGGAGTAGGACAAAATATTTATTGCTCAGATGAAGGATAAGTATAATCTCATGCGAGATAAGAGGGGATTTGACATAGCCTTAATTAATGACTAAGGTGTTATATTTTCAACTAACATTTTGTTGATCAATTTGCTATGGAAAATGCGACCAAAATAGTGCACTGTTGGTATTATCGTTGTCGCTGAGCAATGTGATGCAGTAGTGAAAATGAATTGGGAAACATTCCTACTAAATAAATTATTAGTTGACTCTATTAATGCACATGAATGAAGTACAACTTTTAATTATTCCTTGTTGCTTGCTTATCTTAGTTTCTTTTGTCACATGGGAAAAAATTGCAGAATTACTAGGGAATGGAAATGAATGTTCTACGTTGATGGGAATGATATCAAAACCTATGGTTTGATGAGAATCAATGGTGATAATAGGAGAATAATATTGAGTTTTATATGAATTTAGATGCATTAAGGAATCATAGTGGGAGCTAGTTAAGGATTGTTGCTAAGACAATCCAACAGTACGATAACATCATTAAATTTACTACAAGGTCTCACCATTTATATATTCAACCAATGAGAAATCCCTAGCACCAGTGATTAACCACTGTATTCTAGTTGTTGAAGGAGGAAATTGATGCAATAGCTTGGGATTGGACCAAAGAATGAAAGAATCCTGCCACAGATGATCTATTATCTCCTAAAACTAAGCCGCGATAGGAAGGTACATTAGGGGCCTGTTGACAGGCAACAAACTCCTCAAATTTTTCTGCTTTGTTGAGTAAAATTGATTAGTACTCTTCTATATTATATAAGAGTGCCTTCAAAATCTTCGATTATAAAGGTACTCTCAATAAAGGAAAACTCAGAGGTCAAAATGGTAGTTTATGAAACACTTTGAATCAAGCTAAGTCTTTCATTTCTTACAACTGTTATATTCATTCTCATTATTCCATGATCATATATTATTAATATAAATGAATTGCGACTTTACATTATTTGGTAAGAAAAATTAGCTTAAGATATTCAAAGCCTTTGTATTATTAAAACTTCTATTTAAATAGTTAGCTTTAAATAATTGACATAGTGTTATTTATCAAACAAACTAATCAAACACATATGTAAGGTTGGAAAAATATCTATTATGGTAAAAACTTATATGATTATTGAACATTTTTATCAACACAAACTTCTATAGCCTATGTCTCATATAATGTGTGAATAAATAAGGTTTGCCTTATATATTCTTATAATAAAAGGATCTTGCCTCTTTCAAATTTTGATTAAAAATATTTTATCCAGGATTCTAATGATAAATCGAAATCGATTTTGATTCAAAAGATTGGCTTGATATGATGTTTTCTAATTGATATTTATATGGCTTATGAATGATAATCAACAAGCTGATTTTCAAAGTTAATACTTTTGATGAATTTATGTTGGAAAGATTTACTTGTCGATTATTATTGATGATATTAATTTTAAAGCCATAATCATTTGCAAATATAGGGTTTCCTATTGTTTAAATTAAAGTTACACTTAATCTCCATGTATTATACTTATCATAGCAAAGGTTAAACATCTAGAAGAGGATGATTATGACACGGACCTAGAGATCTTTACACCTATTATTTTTACATCATGAATTGACAAGAATTTCAATGCAAAATCGTTATCCATTAAATGGTGAGTTCGGTTGATTCTCGGGTCATCATTCTAACACATTGGGATTAAAATATGGAATCTCATAAATCAGACACCTGTAACGTAGTCTGTTAACTTTATCATTTCAAAATGATTCTCATAAATCTTTACATACAGGGTTATCATTTTCAAATCTTGGTTTTTATGATTTTAACCTCGAATTTACTTCGTTGAGGAAATGAATCTAGAAATCATATAATGGTTGTCGAGAAACATTACACAATGATTTGGTTATCTTGGTGGTCTTGATTTTCGAAGAAAAAGAATTTCAGAATTTGTTTCCATTACATTGAAACTATGGTTACTAAAATTGGATTTAGGGTTTTATTTCTCATCTCAGGTGAACTGAATTATGATGTGATATTTTAAATTATTCCATTCACATGGATTCCAATACCATCTATGTTCATGGATCCCCTTCATCCCGAACCCTAATCGAAACCTTTACAGAGAGGAAATGGCACCCTTGAATCGATTTGAGATTTCAGGCCCTAAGTTGGCTGAGTCAAACCCAGAAGCAACTGCATTATTTGATCAGATAGGTTGGGGTTTATTTTTTAAGGGTTTTAGTGGTCACCATGTAGGAATAACCAGATAATTCGCTTTGTCATTGAAGAATGATGCAGCTCAAGTTGGGGATTTTCGGCTAGTTTTGAATGAAGATATAATTGTTGAAGCTACTAAACTTATTCAAGTTGGTTAGCATTGGTTCAAAGGTCAGAAGGTCAATAAGAATAAGTGTGAAATGTTCCTATTACCATTACCAGAGGGTTCGGATCTTGGAAGAGGCATTTTTGTTAAATTTTTGAAACCGCAATGGAGGGCTTGTTTTGAGATTTTAATAAGGTATGTTACCTGTGATGGCCGCTACTCTCATATACACTACTATCATTTATGATTGTTGATGGCCCTAAAAGGTAGAAAAATCAATTTACCTTTCTTTCTGCTTCAGATTCTTAAGAAAATAGCTCATACTGTACAGAACATGGTTGGAGATATAGAACAAAGTATTTTTCATCATTGGTCTCCTTAAAACCTTATTTCAGTACCAATTAAATCATATTGGAAGGTCTTGGGTTGAATTTCTCAATGTGAACAGTTTTGGATAAACCCAGTATTGGCCCACTCTGCATTCAAAAACTTGGAGAAAATGTAAACGTTTTCCTCAAACTAAGGCCAATTCGAAGTCAGAAGATGTTGAAACATCTAAATTAAGAATGATGACAGAGGATAACCTAAAGCATACAGTAGAAACCCTTCCTGTAAAATTTGAAACTCCTGTGGTCTCGGCTCTGTATGAAGATCCTCATACCGTATTTTTGAATGTAAGGGAAAAATCAAAATTGTTAAAAGGAAAGATGAAATTTGATGGTGAATCGAGCTTACCAGAATTCCCCATCACAGGAATTGGTTTACACAGGATTACAAGAAGCATGAAATCGTCCACTTTAAAAGAACCAGTTCATACCTAGGATTTGTCATTTATCGAAATTTTAAGTGAGGAAGAAGATTATAGATCAGTAGAAGTGTCCTCATAGGAGTACGAAGAAAAAATGGATAATCATGTTGTGTCTTTGAATAATGATTACAGTGAGAATCAATCGTTGATTCTACCAAATAACAAAGAAATCAAGTTAGGGTGTGCCTTGAATAATAATTCTTCATCTTAGCATACGCTGGGGGATACTGTGAAAGCCATAAAATTGAAGCAACAAATTAAACAATTAAAGGGAAAACTAGAAAAAGCTGAGTCAAATTCTATTGTGTTGAAGGATGAGGTGCAGAACTTAAGGAATGAATTATTAACTTGGATAAAATGATGGCAGGGTTTAAAGGAGAAAAAGGACAGGTTGAAAACTCTAAAAAAATCTTGGGTTACTACTAACAGGAAGCTTTTGAAACAAGAAGAATAGCGTAAAATGGAAAATATAAAATTAAGAGCTAAACTGTCTGAGGCTCGTCGATTCATCAAACTCAGAAATGCACCTTAAATTTGTTATTACTGATGAACAGGTAATTGGCATGCCCACAGAATCATAGATTCTGTAGGCATTGCATATCATTTAATTTAAATTGTTATTTCAGTTTTTAATATTTATGATAAAACTTATGCACGGTTTATTGATTTTACAGGTGGCATATGGATCCTCGGTTTTGGTGGTGTTCTTTCCTTTTATTTTTCCAACAAATTATGAAGTCATTTTCAAGATGGAATGATCTAGATGCCAGATGTCAAACCATAGTTGCTACATGGATAAGTTGACATTCATAGATAAGGAAGCAGTTGTCATTTAACAGTTCAAATGCCAGGTTCCCTAATGAAGAAGATGATTGTTAATGTCTTATATTTTAGTTGTTCGATGATGTATAGTTTGTTTTTAGTTTTAGTGACATAGAAATAGGAGAGGCAGTTATTGGCCCTTCTTATAAAACTATGAAAGACTAATGTAGGAGGGGTGGATGGAGTATCAAAGAAATAGACTTATTTGAAATAACATTTCAGTTCTAGTATAATCTCTTTGCTGGAGTTTTGTCTTCAGAGAAGGATTGTGACTAAAATTCTTAAACTGGTATCATTGTTTGGTACTATTTTTGAACACTTTATATATATTTCAATATATCACTTTCTTGTTCTGTCTTGGTGCAATTATGCTTTGTTATGCTTGTATTCATTATCTAAATTAGTACTGTGTTTACTCGATATTAATATTGAAATGATAATATTAATGATTTGATTTATCAATACTTATATTGAGAATTGTAATTTTGGTAATATTAATATTTCATGTTTATTTTGATTTCATTTGTGTTTTTACAATGTTTTCGTAATAAATATTATCTTTTATTTAAATATTTGGTGTTGATTATTAGTTATTAATTAATAGAACATTACAAAGAAATTAAAAAATAGTTATCTGTTTTAATTTTCTATTGTGTGCATATTTAGCAGAGTGATCTAATGATGATGATTTAAATAATTTCATTTAAATCATTATTGTCTATCTCTTTCTTTACTTGAATTATTAATTGATAATTAAGTTAGTTACAAATTGCTCTCAGCTGAGATAGTATAACTAGTTAATTTTAGTCTTAGTATAGTTTATTTTAAACTTTAAGTTTACATTTAACAGTTGTTAAATAGGATTAGATTAATTTTGTAAAACTTATAATAGTCTTTGAATTAGAATATTTGAAGCAAAATCCTAAAAAAAAAAATGAATACTTTCATTAAGAAAGCATTTTAGGATAACTTAGGTCTTAGAAAACTAATTTTAAGGTTTATTTAGATAGTAATAAGATTAGCATAAATTTTTACTGAATTTTAAATTCTCTTTAAGAGAAAAATTCAGTTGGTAGCAGGACCAAAACCTGCGAGGTTTTTCCATCTTAAACACACCGGGAGCTGCTCTAAGAAACTTGTGTGGGCTTAATCTCCTTAGTTGACCTAGGTCAGGAAATCGGGCCAACAAATGGCGTTAGAAGGAGGGCATGATAATGATTAATGGCAGGTAGAACTAATGATAAAACTTCAACCTGTCAACACCCTCCAATACAATCTGAAGTTAGTAGATCACCATTCATTGAAACTGTTAGGAGCATACTTAAGCGTGATCATATCACATCCCCATTTACTCCTGAACAGAGTACTCAAACTTTAGAAGAATCATGTCATATTCTTACAAGAGAATATGCTAATCAACTTGGTGTAACCCCAATAGATTATGATCTACCTAGACAACAAAGACGTAATCCACAATTGAATATAGTTACTCAATATTCAATAGAAGATGATAGCACTCCAAGTTATCAAGTTAGAATTCATCACAGAGAAACTACTCAAACAAATACTGCTAGAAGATTGAATTCTGTAGGCGGTTTTGATCAACCACCTTCTCCTCTAGAATCACCACTAGATAGTCCAAGGTCATCTAAGTCGGGGATTTCTTCAGAATCTGAAGGAAGTCCTATGGATGGAAACATACCTATAGGAGGAGGAGGAGGTAATCTTGCACCTAATCTCCCATCGAACCCACAACTTCCTTGGTTGAGAATAGATGTTGTAGCTGTGCTTGGTGTACAACATCATGTGCCCAAACATTCAAATAAACTTCTTCCAAATTTTAATCCAGATAACAAAGAGCCTATAGAGGTACATGTACATAAATTCATGTTAGTTGTTCAAACCATGAATGTTCAACATGAAGATGTGGTTTGTCGGTTGTTCCCTTTAACTTTTGAGGGAAAAGTATCTACTTGGTACTTTTCATTTGTCCAAGGATCAATTAAAAATTGGGATTAATTCAATAAAGATTTCTTAGATAAATTTTGGGAGGATAAAACACCTGCTCTTTTAGCGCTTGAGTTATCTCGGATTAAAATGGAAACTAAAGAAAGAATTAAATATTTTAATCAGAGGTTTATTACATTAAAAAATAAAATTCTTGTTGCTTCTCAACCACATGAGGATATAATCATAGAGAACTATACTTCAGCTTTACCAAAATACCCTGGGATGTTTGTTAAGAGAGGTGGTAAAACAACTTTGGTGGAAACTTTTGAGAAAGCCATTAAAGTTGAGAAGGATTCCATGTCTTATGAACCAGATAGAAGTGGAAAAATGGATACCTTTCCTCGTAGGAAAATTTAAAGACCTAATTCAGAAAAGGATAAGGCATTTGATGTAGAACAACTGCAGAATGCTATTCGAGCATTAACCAATGAAGTTGTAGGATTAAAAAGAACTAATTCTGAAGCTTCCTCCTCTAGAGGATATTTTAGAAATCAGTTTAGACAGAATCCAAATACTAATAATAAAACAAGTACACCATCTGATATAGCCGTAAATGAAGAAATTTTTAATACTATTCGAGCTGTCTTATCCTTATCCAAAATTCCCTCAAATCAAGAAACTGTTGAAAATGAAGAAGAAGAGGAATCTGAAAATGAAGAAGAATCGAAAGAACCTCAACAAGTTAACGGTCATTTCTGGGACATTCTTGTAAAAGATTATGAACAACCCAAATACCTATAATACTTGTAGTAGAACATTCACAAATACCCCTGGAGCTTCATCAAGTTCTACCCCGAGTAATGATAACAATAATTCACAACCCAATAAATAGACTCAATCTGCGAGGATTGCTCAACCTATTCAAAATGCTCCAAAGTTGGATTTACAATATGACATAATTGAAGATTTAAATAAGACACATGCAAACATTAGTATGTATGATGTTCTTCAAATTTACCCAATGCCTAATAGTCCTATTATAAATCCTGCCATGAGTTCAATAATTCCTAATGCTAAACAAAGTGTAGCTGCTAACCATTCTAATAGTGATTTAACATCAACTGATAAAGGAAATTCAGCAGCTAATAAAGCCTCTCTAATAGGGAAAAATTCAAAATCAACAACTCCTCCATTCCTACTTACCTTTTATATTTTTAATAGGAATGTTCATAATTGCATGGTTGATTTCGGAGCTTCTTCCAATGTAATGCCTTAATCTGTCTACAAAAGTCGGAATGGAAAGTTTGTTCCATCAAATTGACAAATAACTCAATTGGATAGGACAAATGTGAGGTTTATAAGAGAGATAAAAGATGTTTTAGTCAGTATTTCTTGTAACCCTTCATTTTTTTAAATTATAGACATTGTGGTTGCATACATTCCTGATGCGTATGGGCTATTTTTGAGTAGAGATTGGTCTCAACAGTTGAATGGATTATTTGCTACAGATTGGTCAACTTTATGGTTACCTAAGAATGGAAAGTCAAATCAAATTAAGATAAACAAAGAAAGATATATGAAACATACTATGATAGAATTACATGATCCTAGTGAACCAATTTTATTTTCAGACTCCATTATGGAAAATTACATGTATGAACTAGGGTTTGGTAATTTTAAATTTGAAAATTCTGTTTTTTCTAAAAATAAACAGCAATCAGAAATTCTTAATGTGACAACTATCTCTCATGACTCTTGATTCAAGGAAATTATAAATGATGTAGATAATCATAATATTGTAAATATTATTGAAAGTAAAGTAGTTGTTAATAGTTCTACTTGGACTTTATATTTCGATGGAGCAAAGTCTAAAGAAGGAACAGGAGATGGTTTCCTGCTAATTGACCCTCAAGGAAATAAAACATGTATACCTTGTAGGCTAGAATTTAATTGTACAAACAATACTGTGGAATATGAAGCTTTAATACAAGGTTTGAAAAAAATGATTGATTTGGATATCAAAGTGTTAATTGCATATGGTGATTATGAAATCATCGTCAGACAAATCCATAATTCTATTCACTATCTTTCTGAACATTTACAGAATTATCAACGAGAGGTATGGAATCTCATTTCAAATTTTGATGCATTTAACATAATTTCAGTTCCAAGAGTTCAAAACCAAGAGGCAGATTTATTAGCGAATGTAGCATCAAAGTTAATCCCATCAGAAAATTTTACACCAGATTTATTTTCAGTTGAATTGATTTTTAGGCCTTCTATACCAGATAATATCTTTAACTGGCGTGTGTTTGATAATAATGTGTAGGTGCTGAATTTCCTCACAAATGATGATACCTTTAAAGATCCAGCCATCGATGACGTTACACATGATGAAAATCTGCGGGATTTTTCGGTAATAAATGATTTTTGTTCAGTTGAAAAAGCTTTGGAGAAGGTAAAACCAATTCCTAATTCAGTTTTGAGATTAGAAAAGTTATTTGATCTTCAAGATAAATTTAGATCTGTTCCTAATTGTAAAACCAATAGCTCTCAAAAGAAATATGAAACCAAAATTTAGGAACATAACTGAATCCTCAAACTGTAAATCTAGGAATAGATTGCACTTCCACAGAAAAAACAACATTCATAAAATTAGTTAAAGAATTTAAGGATGTCTTTGCATGGACATATGATTATTTGAAAACCTTCAATCCACAAGTCATGCAACACATTATTCCAATAAAACAAGAGTCAAAACCTTTTCAACAGAAACTAAGGAAATATCATCCGTCATTAGAACAAACAATTAAGAAGGAACTAAATAAACTGTTAGCTGCTAGGATTATTTTTCCTATTTGGCATACTCAGTGGGTAGCCAACTTAGTTCCAATTAGGAAGAAAAATGGTGATATTAGATTATGTGTCGACTTTAGAAAGCTTAATAAGTCTTCCGAAAAGGATAATTACCCAGTTCCTCCCATGGAACAAATTCTTCAAAAAGTTTCTGGGTCTGAGATACTGTCACTTCTTGATGGTTTCTTAGGATACAACCAAATATTGGTTTCCCTAGATGATCAATTGAAAACAGATTTTAGAACTCCATGGGGAACATATGCTTACAGAAAGATGCCCTTTGGGTTAATCAATGTTGGTGCAACTTTTCAAAGAGAAATGGATATTGCTTTTAGAGGCTTAATTAATCATTCAGTGATTGTCTATTTAGATGATGTTACTGTATATTATAAATGTCGACATGATCATATTAATCATCTTAGAAAGGTATTTCAACAATGTAGAAAATCAAAGTATCCTTAAATCCAAAGAAAACAATATTTTCTATTTCAGAAGGTATTTTATTAGGTTGCGTGGTTTCAAAACACGGGATCATGATTGATTCTGAACGAACCCAAGCTATTTCAAAAATAACTTACCCTTCTAGAAAGAAAGCAATGCAATCATCTCTTGGTAAAATAAATTTTGTCAGAAAATTCATCCCCATTTTTGCTGAAAACATCCGTCCTTTACAAAAAATGATTAAGAAGGATGCTATTTTTAATTGGGGACAAACTGAAAAAGAATCATTTCAGAGAATTTTAAATGCCATTTCAAAAGCTCCTAGTCTTTTGAGCCCATATTTTAACAAATATTTCATATTGTATACTTTTGCTTCTGACATATCATATGCAGTAGTTTTAACTCAACTAAATCAGCAAAATAATGAAGTGCCAATTTCTTTTATGAGTTCAAATTTTAAAGTTGCTGAACTTAATTACAATGAAGTTGATAAGAAAGATTTTGTTGTTTTCAAAGCTATCAAACACTTTTGTCCATATTTATTGAAATCTAGAATGAAAGTGATAGTTCCTTGTCCTTCAGTCAGAAATTTGCTAGTGCAAAAAGATTTAGGTGAAAAAAGGGCACCATGGATGACAACTCTTCAAGAGTATGACTTGGAGATTAAACCTTCAACGGTAGTCAAAGGTCAAGGATTATGTAAACTTGCTGTTGATGCAGCTCATCTACGTAATAACAATTCTGAAGCTATCACTGATGAAGTTTTACTTACGAGGGAAATTTACTTCTATCCTCCACCACAGGATTCTTGGTATACAGATATAAGAACACTTTTGGAAATAGGAACTGCTCCTGATTACCTGGAACCAAGGAAAAGGAGAGAACTTGGATTGAAATCTCCTCCTTATTTATTTATTGATAATATCCTTTTTAGGAGAAATTCAGACAAGGTTTTGCTTCGATGCCTAGACAAAGATGAAACATAAGTGATTTTGAAAGAATTACATTTTGGTCCAGTAGGTGGTCATTTTGGTGGAGAAACTACAGCACATAAGATTCTTAGGGCTGGTTATTATTGGCCTACTTTATTTCAAGATTCTTATGCCTTTGTCAAGAAATGTCAGGAATGTCAACTTGCAGTAGGAAGTGTTAAGAAGCTTGCTTTTCCTTTACAACCTGTTTTACTAGAAAGACCTTTTCAACAATGGGGTATTGATATAGAAGGACCAATAAACCCTCCATATTCTATGAAACACAAGTACATAATAACTGCAATTGATTATTTTACCCATTGGGAAGAGGCTACACCTTTAAGGGTTGTAAACACCAATCAGGTTATATTATTTTTAGAATCTTTTATCATAACAAGATTTTGTGTTACAGATTCCCTTGTCTTTGATAATGCTTCATATTTTTCATCAGTTGAGTTAACTCAATTTGCCTCAGAGAAGGGAATAAGGGTTAGGTATTCAGCTAACTATCATCCTCATGGAAATGGTTTAGCTAAATCAACAAACAAAAATTTGTTGAAAATTATCAAAGAACTATTTCAGCTCACCATCGTGATTGGCATACATAATTGTTTAATGCCCTTTGGGTAGACAGGGTAACTCCTAAGCTGCAATAGGTAACTCACTTTTATTCTTGGTTTATGGAACTGAGGCTATTTTGCAACCAAATTTATTTTTACCTTCATTACAATTAGCTCAGTCTGTTTAAGATGAAGATTGTCCCGCAATGGAGAAAAGGATTAACACTTTATTAAAACTTGAGGAAGAAAGAGACAGGTCAAAGCAACATTTTACAGAACATCAACAAATTGTGAAGTCCTGGTTTGATCAATCCTCAAGTTATAATCGAGAATTTCATGTGGGGGACTTAGTTTTAAAATGGGACAAAGTTCATTAGGAGAAAGGAGATCATACTAAGTTTCAAAAACTTTGGTTAGGTCCCTTTGTTATTGCTGAAAAGATAGGTCCAAGTACCTTTCATTTGCAAACTCTAGAAGGTCAATTCGAAACATTCCCAGTGAATGGACTGATCTTAAAAAAATATTTCTATTGATGTTTCAGACCCTAAAATTGTATATAATTATGTATATAACCTTGTTTTCTATCTGTAAATAATTTCATTTAAAATTTTCATGTATATATTTTTTTTTATAAAATTGTCAATATTTTGTACAATCATTTATCAAATAAGGATTATGATAAATTCATGATACTTATGTACATTTCAAACATCATTCTACTCTTGAAACTAATTTTTGATTTTCTTAATCAAGTATTAATATATTGATCATTTGTATTAAGGATTATAGAATCTCTCTATATATGTTTTAAAATAATCAGTCACTAATGTACATCTGTCAATTAAGAGGACAAGTGTAAATAAATAAGTCCTGTGGTTTAAAACCAGTTTGTTCATTAGTTTAAAATTATGGTATTAGAGTAAATCTTTTAAAAATTGGTTCAGAATGATCAAAGTTTCTTAAGTCTATTAAGAACCTATCATTATTTGTAAATATTTGTAAATGTTATTCAGATAATTCCTCATTCTTCTATTTTCTTCTCATAGTTAGGATAGCTAATTAATGTCTTTTTCAAAACTTTTACTTTGAAAAATATTTATGGATCTCTACCATCAGTTATGTCTTTTAAAGTTATTTACAATCTGAAATTTTTTAGATCTGTTCCATTTAATAAAGTTCCAAAAAATCAAAATGAGAGACGAAAGGTCTTAGTAATAACCTGATCCAATCAGGCTCATAAATATCATCAGTATGAAATTATTAGGGAACTGATAATGGCTCTTGGTCGTAAGTTCAAGAGATAGGGGGCCTCATCATGAGCCAACTGATTCATTTTCTAGTGATATTAGTGACTGACATTACCATTTGGTCACCATGCTACGTAATGATCTCTTATTTTAGAAAATGTAAAATTTCAAATTCAATAAAGTGAAACATGATTTTGATTGAAGAATAGGAGGTCTCATCATGAGCCGGCCTAATCATGATCATCAGTGCTGTCTAGTATAACTTCATTTCTGATCATTAGGGTGATGGCTCTTGGTTAAAAGATCAAGAGACAAGAGTTCTCATCACGAGTCGGCTTGCTTATTCTAGGCAGTTCTCATGAGAGATAATATCACATTGGGTTATCATGCCTAGATAGTAGTCTTCAGTCAAAGTAATTGTTTCAATTTTTAATATATAAAGAAAAAAAAAGGAAATAATAGAGGAAAAAGGAAGAAAATTTATTATATTCATGGAACAGATCCTAGAAATTTATCAGTAAAGTAAATTTCTATATTTTTACTGATGGTACGGATTATCTTTACTATAAGTACTTTGTTTTGATTAGGATATTTTTAAGTTTATCTTTAACAAAATCTTTATTTACAGAGGTGGGATATTTCTGAATTATATTTGCAAATATGAATCAGATAATGGTTTTTACTTAGACTGAGACTTTTTGATTGTTTTGAATAGATTTTAAGATTTTGTTTAAATTATCGTTTGAAAATTGTATGAGCAGAGATAACGGGTTCGCCCAGGTCATCGCCATTTGTTGACAAGAAACAACCGAATTTTTCTACTTTGTTGAGTAAAATTGATTAGTACTCTTCTGTATTATATAAGAGTGCCTTCAGAATCTTCGATTCTGAGGGTACTCTCAATAAAGGAAAAATCGGAGGTCAAAATGGTAGTTTATGAAACACTTTGAATCAAGTTAAGTCTTTCATTTCTTCCAATTGTTATATTCATTCTCATTATTCCATGATCATATATTATTAATATAAATGAATTGTTGCTTTACACTATTTGGTAAGAAAAAATAGCTTAAGAGATTCAAAGCCTTTGTATTATTATAACTTATATTTAAATAGTTATCTTTAAATAATTGACATAGTGTTAATTATCAAACAAAGTGATCAAACACATATGTAAGGTTGGCTAATCTCTATTATGGTAAAACATTTATAAGATTACTGAACATTTTTATCATCACAAACTTCTATAGCCTATGTCTCATATAATGTGTGAATAAATAAGGTTTTCCTTATATATTCTTATCATAAAAGGATCTTGCCTCTTTCGAATTTTGATTAAAATCTTTTATCCAGGCTTCTAATGATAAATCGAAATCGATTTTGATTCAAAATATTGGCTTGATATGATGTTTTCTAATTGATATTTATATGCCTTATGAATGATAATCAACAAGCTAATTTTCAAAGTTAATACTTTTGATGAATTTATGTTGGAAAGATTTACTTGTCGATTATTATTGATGATATTATTTTTAAATCCATAATCATTTACAAATATACGGTTTCCTATTGTTTAATTAATGTTACAGTTAATCGCCACGTATTATACTTATCATAGCAAAGGTTAAATAGCTGGAATAGGATGATTATGACACGAACCTAGACATCTTTACACCTGTTATTTTTACATCACAAATTGACAGGAATTTCAATGCAAAATAATTATCCATCAAATGGTGAGATCGGTTGATTTTAGGGTCATCATTCTAACACATTGGGATTAAAATATGGAATCTCATAAATCATACACCTATAATGTAGTGTGTTAACTTTATCATTTTAAAACGATTTTCATAAATCTTTACGTACAGGGTTATCATTTTCAAATCTTGGTTTTTATGATTTTAACCTCGAATTTACTTCGTTGAAGAAACAAATCTAGAAATCAAATAATGGTTGCCGAGAAACGTTGCACAATGATTTGGTTAGCTTGGTGGTCTCGATTTTCAAAGAAAAAGAATTTCAGAACTTGTTTCCATTACATTGAAACTATGGTTACTAAAATTGGATTTAGGGTTTTAGTTCTCATCTCAGGTGAACTGAATTATGATGTGATATTTTACATAATGCCATTCACATGGATTCCAATACCATCTATGTTCACACATCCCTTCATCTCGAACCCTAATCGAAACCTTTGCAGAGAGGAAATGGCACCCTTGAATCGATTTGAGATTCCAGACCCTGAGTTGGTTGAGTCAAACCTAGAAGCAGCCGCATTATTTGATCAGATAGGTCGGGGTTTATTTTTTAAGGGTTTTATTGGTCACCATGTAGGAATAACCAGATAATTCGGTTTGTCATTGAAGAATGGTGCAGCTCAAGTTGGGGAGTTTCGGCTAGTTTTGAATGAAGATATAATTGCTGAAGCTACTAAACTTCCTCAAGTTGGTGAGCGTTGGTTCAAAGGTCAGAAGGTCAATAAGAAGAAGTGTGAAATTTTCCTCTTACCATTACTAGAGGGTTCGGCTCTTGGAAGAGGCATTTCTATTAAATTTTTGAAATTGCAATGGAGGGCTTATTTTGAGATTTTAATCAGGTATGTTACCTGTGATGGCCTCTACTCTCATATACACTACTATAATTTACGATTGTTGATGGCCTTAAAAGGTAGCAAAATCAATTTACCTTTCTTTCTGCTTCAGAGTCTTAAGAAAATGGCTCATACTATACAGAACATGGTTGGAGATATAGAAAAAAGTCTTTTTCATCATGGTCTCCTTAAAACCTTATTTTAGTACTAGTTAAATCATATTGGCAGGTCTTGGGATGAATTTCTCAATGTAAACAGTTTTGGATTAACCCAGTATTGGCCCACTCTGCGTCCAAAAACTCGAAGAAAACATAAACGTTTTCCTTAAACTAAGGCCAATTCGAAGTCAAAAGATGTTGAAACATCTAAATTAAGAATGCCAACAAAGGATAACCTAAAGCATACAGTAGAAACCCTTTCTGTAAAATTTGAAACTCCTGTGGTCTTGGCTCTGTATGAAGATCCTCATACCATATCTTTGGATGCAAGTGAAAAATCAAAATTGTTAAAAGGAAAGATGAAATTTGATGGTGAATCGAGCTTACCAAAATTCCCCATCACAGGAATTGGTTTATGCAGGATTGCAAGAAGCATGCAATCGTCCACTTTAAAAGAACCAGTTCATACCCAGGATTTGTCTTTTATCGAAATTTTAAGTGAGGAAGAAGATTATAGATCAGTAGAAGTATCCTCACGGGAGTACGAAGAAAAAATGGATAATCCTATTGTGTCTTTGAACAATGATTATAGTGAGAATCAATTGCCAATTATACCAAATAACAAAGAAATCAAGTTAGGGTGTGCCGTGAATAATAATTCTTCACATGAGCATATGCTAGGGAATACCGTGAAGGTCATAAAATTGAAACAAGAAATTAAACTATTAAAGGGAAAACTGGAAAAAGCTGAGTTGAATTCTATTGTGTTGAAGGATGAGGTGCGGAACTTAACGAATGAATTATTAACTTGGATAAAACGATGGCAGGGTTTAAAGGAGAAAAAGGATAGGTTGAAAACTCTAAAAAAATATTGGGTTACTGCTAACAGGAAGCTTTTGAAACGAGAAGAACAACGTAAAATGGAAAATATAAAATTAAGAGCTAAACTGTCTGAGGCTCGTCGAGTCATCAAACTCATAAATGCACCTTAAATTTGTTATTACTGATGAACAGGTAATTGGCATGCCCACAGAATCATAGATTCTGTAGGCATTGCATATCATTTAATTTAAATTGTTATTTCAGTTTTTAATATTTATGATAAAACTTATGCATGGTTTATTCATTTTGCAGCTGCCATATGGATCCTCGATTTTGGTGGTGTTATTTCCTTTTATTTTGACAACAAATGATGAACTCCTTTTCAAGATGGAATGATCTAGATGCCAGATGTCAAACCACAGTTGCTACATGGATAAGTCGACATTCATAGATAAGGAAGCAGTTATCAATTTGACAGTTCAAATGCCAGGTGCACTAATGAAGAAGATGATAGTTAATGTCTCAGATTCTAGTTGTTCGATGATGTATAGTTTGTTTTTAATTTTAGTGACATAGAAATAGGAGAGGCAGTTATTGGCCCTTCTTATAAAACTATGAAATACTGATGTAGGAGGGGTGGATGGAGTATCAAAGAAACAAACTTATTTGAAATAACATTTCAGTTCTAGTTTAATCTATTTGCTGGAGTTTTGTCTTCGGAGAAGGATTGTGACTAAAATTCTTAAACTGGTATCATTGTCTGGTACTATTTTTAAACACTTTATATATATTTCAATGTATCACTTTCTTGTTATGTCTTGCTGCAATTATGCTTTGTTATGATTGTATTCATTATCTAAATTAGTACTCTATTTACTCGATATTAATATTTAAATGAGAATATTACTGATTTGATTTATCAATACTTATATTGAGAATTGTAATTTTAGTAATATTAATATTTCATGTTTATTTTGATTTCATTTGTGTTTTTACAATGTTTTCATAATAAATATTATCTTTTATTTAAATATTTGGTATTGATTATTAGTTATTAATTAATAGAACATTATAGAGAAATTAAAAAATAGTTATCTATTTTAATTTTCTATTGTGTGCATATTTAGTAGAGTGATCTAATGATGATGATTTAAATATTTTCATTTAAATCATTATTGTCTATCTCTTTGTTTACTTGAATTATTAATTGATAATTAATTTAGTTACAAATTGCTCTCAGCTGAGATAATATAACTAGTTAATTTTAGTCTTATTATAGTTTATTTTAAACTTTAAGTTTATATTTAACAGTTGTTAAATAGGATTAGATTAATTCTATAAAACTTATAATAGTCTTTGAATTAGAATATTTGAAGCAAAATCCTCCAAAAAAAATGAAGACTTTCATTAAGAAAGCATTTTAGGATAACTTAGGTCTTAGAAAACTAATTTTAGGGTTTATTTAGATAGTAATAAGATTAGGATAAATTTTTACTGAATTTTAAATTCTCCTCGAGAGAAAAATTTAGTTGGTAGCAGGACCAAAACCTGTGAGTTTTTTCCATCTTAAACACATGGGGAGCTGCTCTAAGCAACTTGTGTGGGATTAATCTCCTTAGTTGGCCTAGGTCAAGAAATCGGGCCAACAGGGCCTAGTCGATCAGCCCACAAGAAGACGATAACCCACCTATATCTCACCAAAATAGTGATGAAGACTCGAGCGCTACCCCTAAAGATCCAAATGTGGGGTCGAAGTGGAAAATAAATGAGAGAGACAAAAACAATAGGAAGAAGTAGAAGGTTGTCAAGGACACCACTTTTGTTGGATTAAATAATGATGACTATAACATATTGGAATATTGAATGACTGAAGTTGTTGATGAAAAGAGGCATAATATTGATAGCTGACATACTGATCTATTTGAGGGAGTTACTCACTTACTTCAAACTCTTTGTAATGATATGAAGGAATTTAGATTTATGGTTCATAAAATTCCAACACAGTTGCAAGAAGCCGACCCATCTAATGATCGTCTTTTCAAGCTACCAGTCTCACAGCAAAATCATAAAGTCCAGATAGTGTCTAAAGCACTTCATCTAGGCACGACAAAGACCACCAATATGGTCCAAGATATTGGCTATGTCGGGGTATATATGTCTATGCCACCCATGTTTATGTAACACAGTATTCAACATGCCGCAATTGAAGAACTCAAGGCCCATGACCATACGGTGTGCGAGAAGGTAAAGTAGATAAATAACATGGTGTCATCACTACATAATTAGTTGGAGGATAAAGAGAAGTAAGCAGAAAAGTGGCAGCAAGATTGGCAGCAAGATAGGTAGTGACTTGAGTAAGTTATTTCTATTACCTATTGAGAATATCTAGAGGTTGGGGTTGCAACCCAATTGCTTTCTAGAGAGTGTGTATTTAAATTGGGAGAAGTCTCTAATGATTTCTGCTAGAAGATTGCAGAGTTAGAGGCCAATATTCTTCCCAGTACACCTACCGAATTATTGGTTGAACGCCGAGTGATAATTGAAGAAGATATAAGGAATGTTCAACAAGTTGAGGTACTTTGTGCCAAGGCGTATGAGTAGGTGTCCCATGCATGGAAGGAATTGATCGATGATGTTGAACTGTAGGAAATATCAAAGAAACTTCATGCAGCTGATTCAAGTTTGAAAAATCTATGACACTCATTGAAAACATTGTCACTAGTTGAGAATATGGTTAAGGATGTTGAGCTTAAACTATTGCAACAATAGGTTTCCAACTTTGAACGCACAACAAAGAAGAACTGATCATGTTGTAGAGCTTAAGTATGAAGCAAAGAAGGTAATGATGACTATTCACCATGTTCATGTTGAAGTTAATAAATATTTAGATACAATTGTGGTGGATGTTTTAGAACATCTTAGTTATGAAATTCTTATGAGAGTTTCCAAGGTTAAGAAGGATGTTGAGTGACAGACTGAGGATGTAACGAAAATATTCCAAGATTTTCAAGCTAAGCTGAATAAGACAAAATTTTTCCGTTTGAGATGGCTAGGGACGAGCCACATGTGAGTGTTGGGGGCCTGTTGGCCCTAGGAAAAAATTATATAAGTTTTGGTTCTAAGATGGAAAATATGGTTGTAGTGTGAACAGGGTTGGAAAGGAGCGCGGGTTGAAATGGTCGGTTTTGACAATTTTGAGGGTTTTTTGGGGAAAATTAATTGTGTTTATAAAGTCAGATGGAAAATTCAGTGAGTTAGTTAGAGGCGTTTTCCACTTTTGGGTAGTGGGAGCGAGATGTAAATGCAACCAATATAGATTTTAAAATGTAACGGGTTGGGATTTTTGTTGGCATGCTTCTAGTTGACCCAAGTTAAAATCCCTTTGTTCATCAATAAATCCCGAGATATCATACCGATAAAGAAGGAACCCATCTATAACACCTGTGATGTAGATATAGCCTCACCCGAGATATCTATTGGAAACTACCAGAACCAGTTTTTTGTAGTTATGTGGGGATTTATATTCTCAAATCACTCGAACCAAGCCAAGAATTATACTTCTTGTTCCTTTTTTATTCATTCAAGATAACAATATACTCATCCATAAACAAATATCACACCATTTAACATAAAATCCTCATCACATTTTCATTCTATTAGCAGCACGTCATATAGTTATATATGGGTTTATTCATATACAAACACTATGCAACATATCAATATCTATTAGTTCACAACATACATGCATTCGACATTAACATAATTTTCAAAGACACACAGAGACAAAATTTAACGTGGAAACCCATCCGAGAAAAATAACAAAGGTGCTTTGCATATGGCATTAGAAATAGGTTAGCACCTTTGGTATGCACACTCAACTTGCAGAATATTCTTTATATATATTTTTCAATTTGCAGAGATATCTCTCCTCTCATGCCTTCAGGTTTTGGTTCTATGTATGTCTATTCTTCTTCTCTCAACCTTCGATCTGAACACAACCTGGATCGATCCTCTAGCTATGAAACTTTCTTATCCTTTCTATTGTGGATCTGCACAAAACCTTGATTGATTCTTGAGATAAATAACTCCCTTATACTAACAATAATAGCGACGAACAAACCAACAATATAGAACTCAAAAACCAATTTCATAAAATAATCACAAACAATAACCAACAGTGACCAACCCACACACAATTTGGGTTCTCCCTTTTATAATATTTTATGCATCTTAATCAACCAATTCTTTTTGGTTAGTCAACATGCTTCCATTTATATTTTTGTACATTTTGTTTCAACTAAAAATAGGAACTACCAACCCAAAATAAAATTATGCTTTATTACCCAAAGCATACTTTATTCTAACTAATTCCTTACCCATGATCAGTCGAACTGTCCTTTTCAACTTCTCTATTCTTCTTCTGTTGGGACTCTTCTTCCTTTGTAGCTCTTCGTTTTTCACAATTCTTCTTCTATCACGGCTCTTATTCCTTCGCAACTCTTCTTCCTTTGTAACTCTTCTTCCTTTAAGGATCTTGTGCCTTCACATCTCTTCTTTCATCGCATCTTTTCTTCCTTCACAACTCCCTTTTTGTCTTGCGACTGGAATCTTTATCTCCCCGAGAAAAATTCTGGATGAATTCTACCTAGCTTTTCCAAGGGACAATAGGCCCCCAACACTCACCTGTGGAATGATTGTCCCAAGCCAAATTAGTATAAAACCTTTGTTATTGTGACCTTTCCTGAAAATCCTGAAATATTTGACAAACTGTTTAGTCTCCTGACACACTTCTAATTTTTTCTTCTTCAAATTTTCCACAAGTTCGGAATTGATGTGTTCTAAAGTTGTAAGTCCCACTGAGTCCGCTTCTTGTCACATATTTTCATGTACAGGATGAAATATGCATGCAACTTTCTCTTCCGCTGCTTTTAACTCTATGAATTTTTCAACTCACCTTTGCTTCTTTGTTCACATTTTTGTGACCTGCTGTTGTACATTCTTTATATCAACAACCTTATCCATTTTCTCTACTTATGGTAGCTACTTTACGTCATTCTTTGATTCAGCAGTGCACAACTACTCTGTGAATTTTTATAACTCTTCATCATTGATCAAATCTTCCCATGACTAAGAAAAATTATCAACCTCCTTCGCACACAACACGGGGGCGTCGCTAACGAACCAATACAATATCACGTTCGGTCATATTGGGGGTAATATTTAAAAAAAAAAACAAAAAATTATATTGGGGGTGTATTAAAGGTTTAATTTATTTAATATAATAATATACCAATATTAAGGGGTTTTTTTAATTACAAACATGGTAGAAGTGGGTTGTGGAGTGGGTTGTGGGAGCGTGATAGGACCATAGGGTTTTCATAAGTCTTGAGGAGCTTGAGGAGCCACATGCAGGGGGAGAAGTTGGGGTTTATAGCAGTGTTGGGGTTTTCAGGCCTTCAACTATCACAAATTCAACATTTATCTTCAGATCCTTCATTTTGAACACCATCAATTCTTGAATCATGATGATTACCACAATCCCGATGAGGTTAACTAGACAGTAGGCACAAGAACGTTATTTGCGTTGATTTTGCCATTTCTTGAGGATCGAATAATATTTTTCCTCCAGTGGGGACTCGAATCACAGAGGTCAGGAGTCTAGTTGATGTTGTTCTTTGTAGCTTACATTGCGCTCCATTGTTCTCATCTTAATCTCCAGCTTGCTATGTGCGTTAGATTCTACCATGGCTGGGAATTGACGACCGCCATGGAAGGAATCTTGACGCTTTGTCTCCTAATTCTTATTGATTTTTTAGATTCCTAAGGAGAAAATCCAATTCTTGATGCTT
The DNA here is from genome assembly GCA_001517045.1 of Pseudotsuga menziesii. Taxonomy (NCBI): domain Eukaryota; kingdom Viridiplantae; phylum Streptophyta; class Pinopsida; order Pinales; family Pinaceae; genus Pseudotsuga; species Pseudotsuga menziesii. The sequence continues at coordinate 354,062 of LPNX010644411.1, read as the reverse complement.
GTCTCCATATTCTATGTATGTATTTCTCCCCAGATCTGGATGAGTGGGGATTTAAGAGAGCTCTGGGTAGGTGGGTTCTGCCATTTTAATTCGTGTATTGAATTTTGGGGTTTTTCTTTAGAAGCTTCTAATCATGTGGGCGTTCTTCATTGGCCATGGGATTCTGATAACATATTTTGACTCAGACATGGTTTGTGTCACAGAAACTGTATAGGAGGAGGTAAGTAATTGGTCAACAAATGAATATTGTGGTTGGACTTGGTTTGTATGTAATTTTCAAAATATATGAAGCTCTGTAGTTTTGGTCCTTAACTATGCGTTTGTGTTTTAATGAATGTTGAGTATTTGTTAAGAATATAATGAGGATTCTCAAATGGAATTCATTTAACACAAAATCATTATCCGATGCCATATTTTCTCCATTATTGTCATTGGAACTTTCTATGCCTCCTTTATTAGAGCCTTCTACAATTTTCTTGGTTTCATCTTCAGCTTCAATTCTTGCCCTTTTTACCAAATGAAAATGTTCATCAAAGTTAAGTTTCCTTGCCTTGATCTGTGTCCTTTTCTTTATATGATCTACTCCAGATAATACTTCAAGAACATTTTCTTCTTCTGTGCAAATATTTATATTTATTTGATTATCTGATCACTATGGTAGAGTTGATAACCTTGAATTATGTTTCTTCAAGAGCTTTCTATTCTTCTTTAGAATGGAATTATGATGCAAATAAGTGTTTGGAACTACCCTACCTTCATTTTATTTAGTCACAAATGTAGAAATCACATGATCTTTGACATTAGGAACATAATTTTCATGAATATTTTCAAAATCTTTCTCACGCTTCAAATTTTCTTTACAATTTGAAACTTGAATGCTCTATTCAATGTTTCTATGTTTAAAAGATTCAAAATTGCTGACAATGTTATCTATCATTGTTTTTCTATGATCTAGGAAATCACTTTCAGGAACTAATTAAGAATCTCTAATTTATTTTTCCATGCTTTTCCTTTTCTGACCAAACTGCTTTTCACTCCTGGTCTGTTCTAAAATAATGCCTATATTTGGTGATTGTATCCTAAGAATTTGTTACACCTAAATATCGTCATCAGCATGTGATGTGGTCCCAACCTTCAATATTTTCCCTTAATCCCAAGTTGTGAAGTGAAAATATTGGTCCAAACATCAAATCTACATATGAAAATCCAGCACCGCTTCTACCCTTTAGTCAATGAGTGGTACCTTCTTCAACGCCGCTTATAATGTATTGGTAGAAAGTGCTGGCACCACATTTTTCCTTTGTTCAAGGCATGGTTCCTCCTTGTCACCGCTATGTCTTAGTGAGGAAGAAGCGGTGCCCTCGGTAAAAAGTGAAAAAAGAGAGGTTCTCACGAAGCTTCTAGAAGGAAGGATTCATGGCACCCTTATCCCCGCTCACTAGGGCCAGTTGGGCTCGAGATCCATCCTTTGGGGATCTCCTATCCACCTCACCCACCAATTTCTTAACCATCTCTATCCATCCCAACCCTATAAAAGCAGGCTCATACTCCATGGTTGAGGAGAGAGTAAAGTTATGTTGTTTCTTTGACATTTTGGCCTAAATCAGTAGAGTGCGCTTGGAGGAGCAAGTTGGAGCTATTGGGGACGAGATATTGGCTTTGAGAAGGAGCACATCGACACTAAGGCACATGTTGTAAACTTCTTTTTTATTATTAAATTCAAAATTGGTTCCTTTTCCATACAATATATTGTGTTATTAGCGTATATTTTATTGTTAGATTCCTTAGTCACTAACATAGGATAGTGGATCATATGCTATTGATTTTTGATCTTGTTTGTTTTTTTCATGTGATTATGCAAGTACATCAGTTAAGAACCATCATTATAGGAAACAACTATACTATTACATCAAAGAAACTGATTCCCTATCTCGACCCATTCTAGGGAATGTCTTCCAATTCTGTTGTGTACTATTTGTTCTAGATCTGAGCCATTCAAACTAGACGACCAACTGTTGTCTGTAGGAGGTGCAAAATTCCTAGCTACAAAAGTGGCGACTCCACTGGGGAACTACTTTGAATTATGAATATTTGGTAAGTTGAAACCTCCACCTTCATTTTCAGTTTGTAGATCTACATTTTCAATTGATAGATCTATAGATCTGCTTTGAATTTGATTGATTTGCCTCTATCTGCCTTTGGATCTTCATATTTTTGGGTCATTAGGTTTTTTGGTGATAATTTGGGTTCATTTTTCAGTATGTAACTTAATTTTCTGTTGCTTTTGTATTTTTCAAATCGTGACCTCAAGCACCACTTTCGGGCTGTGTTATAAGTGTGATTCTAGAGCTATCACCACCTTTTCTCTGTTAGAATAGAGCCACTGCTTTGTTTCTGTGTACAATAAGCAGTGCTCAGGTTGGAAATGCCCTCTTCAACACCTGTAGAAGTGGTGCCAGGTATTCTTCTTATCCCTATTTGGTGTTTGATTCTTAAATGCTTGTTTTGGTATTTGAGATGCATGCTTCAGATAGTTATAGTTGTTGTTTGAAATCTGAAATTCATTTTTTAATAGAAAACTCAATCAAAAATAAAAAAATGAAAAAGTTGGTATTTTCAAGAATTCATACATATTTTCAAGAAATGTGATTGATGAATTCATATGTATTTTCAAGAATTGTGATTGATGTTGATCTTTAGAGCTTTATAGTTGGCTTTGATTAGAACTTGGTTTTGTTAGATCTCTAATTTCTATCCTTTTTTCACAAAACAAGAAAAGATTCATTTCAGTTTTTCTTCATTTGTCATACATGATTTTTGTATGTTTTTTCCTTTTTTGATAAAGTTGTGGAAATGTCAATATGAAAGTTATTGTATAATTTTGTGATTATTTCATTCTCACTTTAGTTGAAAAATATGAACACTTTTGTATAAAGTTGCAACAATCTTTTCTTGCTTTTCATTAGAGATCCCACTTCTTTTTCAGTTCAAAAAAGAAGATTTTGTTTGTTTCGGTTAGGAACGAACCATAAGCAAGTTTGTTTCAGTGTTGTATGGGATTTATTTCTATGTTTCAAAGGAATTGAAGCTATCTCTCCCTTCCTTTTGCAGCTGCAACTATTTTTCCAAATTTTTAAAATTTTTTACCCTCCTTTTTTATTTTATCTTGCCTGGATTTATTTGGTTTCCTGAACTCTGTTTTTTCCTCTACTACAAATTTGGATTTTCTTGAGTTTGAATTGAGGTCAATTGTTTACCACTATTGGAAGTCAGATGACTCATTAAGTATTTTCTTTTCGCTGTTTTGGAGTTTAAACAAGCTAGTATAATTGTCACCTAGCCGAACGTCTTTAGCTTTATTCGAACACTTAACTTTTCTTTGATTTTTCGATGGTTTGGTTTTATCGCTATCGGAGGGTAGTCAAGGTTTGAATCGTAGCTTTAGTTCTCTTTCCACCCGCTGTTTCGGAGGTGAAATGAACTAATTTTATCACTTCCTAGTTGAAAGTATTTTGAGTACTTAATGTTTTTTGGGTTTTTCGATGATCGCTATCGGAAGCCAGTTGAACACCAAATCGGGGTATTAGTTCTCTATGCCACCGATGGACAATCCTATTTTTGCGATGCGCTTTACATGGTATTTTTGGTTTTATTGTTTAAATCCGTTTTTACTTTATCACTATCGAAACGATGTTTGACTTTGATTAGAGGGCTAGTCCTTTGTGTTGTCGACACGGCAGCAACGTTAAGCTTTAACTCGTCGATCCGTAGTCCTTAGCTCTTCCGACTGTCGATGATTTTCTGTTGTCGCAGAAGCCCTAGTCAGTCTGTTGTGGCTGAATAGTGAAGTATCTCACCAATGATTATTGTTTTCAAGTTCCAACGCTTTATTGATTAGTGGTTCTGATTTCCGATACGTGATTTCGACGACATATAGTGCTTTATATCGCCAACATTGTGGAAACTTTTATCTTTGTCTCACCGATACTATGGATTATTTTGTGTCTTGTGCCATCGATACATAGTTCTTAGAACCTCCGACCACCGAAGTTTTCATTTGATCGCGAAATCCATAGTCCTTATGTCTGTCGTCGTTGCGACTCCTTAGTGAACTAACCATCCGACATATAGTTGTTATGTTCGCTAATGAGGAGTTTGTCAGCCCGATGCTTAGTATTTTTCCTGTCGATGAGGGTTTTTCCCGCTGGTTTTTTTTTTGTGAGCCTTTACCCTATTTCATGGGCGATGGAGGTTTCTGATTTTTTATCGAGTTAGGGATTTCGTGATGAAAACACAGTACAGGGCCTCACATTTGATAATTAGTTTTATTGGTAGATGATCTTGAATGCAGTCCGAATTAATGATGAGTTTTTTGTTTTAACTGTAGACGGACTTAGAGGATGTTTCAGACCTAGTTTGAAGGTTGCTGCTGCAAAGAAGACATATCTAAAATACAAAGCATAAGGGATTTGGTTGAAGAAAGGAAAATTAAGAAACAGAGATGTTGCTCAAAAAAGAACAAAGTGAAGGTCTGAGATCAACAGGATCTCAAAAAAGACCAATGGATTACTAAGTAGAATCGATAGCAGTAGAGGCCCAATCTTGGAAAAATTTCATCAGTTACCAAGATGGTCCCTCTTTATAAATTTCTTTTAAATCTTAATCTAAAAATGTAATGTATTGTATAAGTCATGAGTTCTCACTAAAAGACAAAAGGGTGGGATTGAATGGTTGGGGGAATCGAAAGGTCACCCAAGGGGCAACCCAAAGGTTTTGTTGTTTTGTATAATTATAGGAGAGTTAGATGTAAGAAGGGACTTTTTCCCAGATGGATTTGTGAGAGTATGTTGTAAGAGGAACTATTTCCTTTTGCAATAAAGAATTACAAGTTTCCAATTGGAGAAATCTTGGTGGAATTTTTCAAATGTTGTGCAATGGATCTGTTGAATGTGAACAATTTCATTTTCAGCTTATGTCCATTAACTGTGAGATCATTCTAACTCTTTGAACCTATGTTCTTGTTATGAATGCACTCTAGTTTATTCTATGAAATTTTCATTGTGAGTAATGAAGGATTTTCATAAACAATAAGCTATCTTGTTGTTCATTTATCTATTAATGTTCATGTGTTCTAAAATAAGTAACGGCTATCTGTGATTTTTATTAATGCATGCGCATAAATACATTGCTCATTGATAAATGATAATCTTGCTCCCTAGGCATAGGTGTTGATTTTAGTTTTCTTGCTGTGTGTGATTTAGATGTGAGAGAGTTAAGACGAGAGGTAAGAACATGCGCATCGCATTGTGACCGCTCCTCGTATTCTCTATCAATCTGCATTTTTAGATAGGCACTTACACATCATACTTAAACATAAAAAACTAAAAAATACACATGGTGAATCAGGCTGTAACTGGTAAAACCTTTAATTTTGTAACTTGACCCATGGTAGATGGCCCGTAAATTAAACGGATTTCCCATACCAAATAGTAGCGGGCTAGTTGGGAACGTTTACTGGGGAGAATCCCTAACTGTTTTTACCTACAATTTTCCATGCCTCAACAGTTTTTGGAGCTAGAAGGAGGTACTCCAATGCATGACTGGCCGATGAAACCCATTTTCTCAAGATTATTCCACCGGTGACAGTTATGAAATCAGTTTGTTTCCCAAGCCAACAATAGAAGAAAAGGGTAAAGAGCATATGTATTATGTCCATAACAAAGTAGTCAATGATCTGAGAAGATTTACTAGGGAATATGTGAAGAAGATTGGAGGATTACCATTTATTCATGTCTTACCTAGAAGATAATATTGGAAGAAAGACTGCCCTATATTGGAAGATGCAGTGTTGGTTGAATATTTTGAAGAACTGGTAGAAACAACCTTACAAGAATTTGTTCAACCTCTGAATCAGTTGGACCCAGATACACCTTACTGTTCACTTGTTCATATGCCTGTTCATTCACCACCTCATTCTCCACCCAAAATCATGGCTAATGTAAACGCAAATCATCCACCCAACCCACCAAATCCACCACCTGCTTGGAGGGCTAGGTCACCATTAAACCTAACACCTCCTTTGCATGATTTGCTTCAAGATTTTGAGAAAATGTTTCCTAAGTTTGACCCAAGTGAAAATATTTTGGTAGATGGTCATTTGCAAAGCTTTTACTTGGCTATAGAAGGACTACATGCTGGAGAACATGAAGATGTAGTCTGTAGATTGTTTCCACATACCCTAAAAGGAGCAGCAGCCTCATGGTATTTTGCTCTGCCTGCAAATTCAATCACAGTCTGGGACAGATTTGAAAGAATATTTAGGAGTAAATATGTTGTCCAGAAAACTCATGCAGCTCTAATGAAAGGGTTATGCACTTTAAAGAAAGAAAGAAAAGAAAAAGTCCATAGTTTCACTCAAAGGTTTGTTGCTTATCTTAAAAAAATTCTGCAGCTGATAATCCCTCTGATAAAGTTCTTATTGAATACTATACTTCAGCTCTAGGGCCTGAATTGACCATGTTTGCCAAGATGTCAGTCAAACCTACATTGTCAAAAACTTATGAAGAAGTTGAGAGAGTAGATGTTGAAAACAAGAGCATAGAGGATTATCCTGAGCAGTCGGGAGAAAAAACTTTTGGTTAAAAAGCTTTATTACTGACTAAGCCTAAGGATGAGCAATCACATGACTTTGAAGGAATGTTGAAAATGATGTAGAAGCTATCTAACAGAGTGATAGATTTGGAAAAATAAAAGGAGGCTCATAAAGCATACAATCCTTACTATAAAAGGAGAGAAGACAACAATCAATCTAAACCTCCTCCACATAGTCTTGCATCAATGAATTTAACTAAGGTAGGTATGGATAATTTTTGCACCTTTTATCAGCGACCTCATTCTGAAAAAAAATTGCCCTCAATGGATCAATTCAATGACATTAGTAATGAATTATCTATTGGACTCTAAACTAACAAAAACTAATAATAAGGAAGAAAAAAATAATCAACACATAAAAAAACAAGAAGAGGATGCTTTGGTTTTATGGGACTGTGTCTCACTTTTTGATACAGAAGAGGAAGGTTGACTGAAATAGGAAGAAACATCAGAAACAAATGTGAAAACAAGAAGTCAAGGTTTGTTAAATAAAGACAATTCGATACTTCCGAAGATTAAAAAATTTCAGGAGAATATGAAGAAAATACAGAAGAACAACACAGATGATAAAATACCTGAATTTACTATTACCAGTCAAGATCTGAAACAAGTCAACATGCATGTTAAGCCTATTGAAGACAAAGTTGATAATGTCAAGGAAAATCTCAAAGCACCTGAGATGGGGTACGATATTGTGGAGGACATTAAAAGGGCTAAGGAAAATATTTATTTATTTGAAATGTGTAATGTACCTCAACAGAAATAAAAATTGTTAAAATCACTTGAAGTACCAGAGGAAGAGCTTCCCACTAACAACCAACCTATAGAAGAAATTGTCAAAGCAAGTGTGGAAGGTAAGGCTAGGTTTAAAACCCCACCATTCCTCCTAACTTTTGATATTTTAAACCATAATGTGCACAATTGTTTAGTAGATGCATGGTCAGCAGTCAATGTTATGCCACTTTCAGTCTGCAAGAAGATCAATGGACAATCTAAACCAACTACCTGGAAAGTTAATTAGCTATACAGGACCACCGTGAAAGTAGTCGAGGAAATGGAAGATGTTTTGATTCCCTTATCTACAAATGAAAAGATATGTCAGTACATTGATATTGTAGTAGCAGACATACCTGATGTTTATGGACTTGTTTTGAATCAAGACTGGTCATCAAGGCTAAATGGGTATTTCGCATTAGATTGGTCACATCTGTGGTTGCCTCATAAGGGAATTCCAAATCAATTAAAAATATTAAGAGAGCCCCACATGAAGAAAAATGTTACTCAATTGGAAGAAAAAAATGAACCAATGAATTCTATGTTGGGAAATTATCTAATTGAGCTAGAACCGGGAAACTACCAAGTGGAAGAAGCTAGCAGTACACCAGACACCCAACCCGATCTCCTTTGATTTTCACGGGCTGATGACATTGATTGTAAAATAGTAGATTTAGTTTTTTATTCAAGTACAGTAGGATTAGATAATGGGTAGGCCTTTTCAATCAAGCCTAGCCCATCAACTTACAAGTTGCCGGATTTACAGGGGTGGGCAGAGAACTGACCAGTTAGTGGTTTAGTTCTCAAAATTTATTTTTCTTGATTTTTTTTATTTTTTTCATTATCTTGTACATAAATAAACTGATTTGGTTGTTTATTTTTTATTTATTTTATTTATGTTTGTTTTTAGTTAGATTTTGATTGATTTCAATAAAAGAAGCAAACTTTTGGTTGCATGGAGAGCATCAGTATTCTGGATTAACTAAAATCCTTGGTTATAAGACTGTGTACTATTGATTTATCTGAAAGAATTTCTTCTAGTTTAGCAGTTTTACTAAATGGCTATGAACACATTGAATTCCTACTTAATCTTTGTAAAATAACTCAGGATCAAAAGGTCTAGAATACTATTTCGAGGCTCCATCCATCTCACATTTAAAAATGTCTTAGGGGGTGACAGCTAAAGACCCATGGAAAGGAAGTAGGGTAAACAATATATTATATATAAATGATCCCATGCCAAGAATTGAAAGCCAAAAGGCAAATAAGAGTAAAAGATCGACTAAGAAAGCAATATGTATCAAAACAAAGTACTGGACCAAATGAGTACAAAATTGCCAAAGTTCTTCTCCGTTTGTGAGCTGAAAATTAAATACATCTCTCACACAAAAGGACACTATGGATAGAGTAGCCTAAATAAAAAAATTCAGAAAGAAAGGCATGTAGGAGGACTCAAAAAGGACAAAAAAGTCCAAAATCACAAAAGTGTGAAATGGCATGGGAATGAGGAACAAACGAATATTCTTGTTTACCATATGTTACAATCCTGTGGTGTCTAAGCTGGAAACTACCTGAAGACAGAGGTAAAACATGAAATTCATATTCCTAGCCTCAAAAGAGTTATCTAGAATTTTAAATATTGTTTTCCATTTTCCTAAATTGGACTATCATCAATGATTAAAAGTACATACATTTTCCATTTGGGAAATCTAGACATCTAGAAGAATTCAACATGTTGGTTTTATTGTCAAATAGTCTGTTACTTAAGGAAGAAATTTTCTAGAGATCTGGGTTCACTAGGTAGTCGCCAATTATTGCAGCTACAACTATTTTCCCAAATTTTTAAAATTTTCGACCCTCCTTTTTTATTTTATCTTGTCTAGATTTATTTGGTTTCCTGAACTCTATTTTTTCCTCTGCTACAAATTTGGATTTTATTGAGTTTGAATTGAGATGAATTATTTACCACTGTTGGAAGTTGGATGCCTCGTTAACTATTTTCTTTCCGCTATTTCGGAGTTTAAACAAGATAGTATAACCGTCACCCAACCGAACGTCTTTAGTTTTATTCGAACACTTAAATTTCTTTTATTTTTCGATGGTTTGGTTTTATCGCTATTGGAGGGAAGTCAAGGTTTGAATCGGAGCTTTAGTTCTCTATGCAGCTGCTGTTTCGAAGGTGAAATGAACTAATTTTATCGTTGCCCAGCTGAAAGTATTTTGAGTACTTAATGTTTTTTGGGTTTTTTGATGATCGTTGTTGGAAGCCAGTTGAACAACAAATCAGGGCATTAGTTCTCTATGCCGCTGATGGACAGTCATGTTTTTGTGATGCGCTTTACATGGTCTTTTCGGTTTTATTGTTTAAATCCTTTTTGAATTTATCGCTATCGAAACGATGTTTGACTTTGATCGGAGGGCTAGTCCTTTGTGTTGCTGACACAGCGGCAATGTCAAGATTTAACTTGCCGATCTGTAGTCCTTAGCTCTTTCGATCATCGATGATTTTCTATTGTCGTGGAAGCCGTAGTCAGTCTGTCTCCCGCCGTTGCGGCTGCATAGTGAACTATCTCGCCAACGATTAGTGTTTTCAAGTTTCGATGCTTTATTGATTACTGGTTTCGATTTCTGATACATGATTTCGGTGGCATCTAGTGCTTTTAATCGATGACATTGCGAAAACTTTCAGCTTTGTCTCACCGATACTGCAGATTATTTTTTGTCTTGAGTCGCCAATACATAGTTCTTAGAACCTCCGATCGCCAAAGTTTTCATTTGATCGCGGAGGTCATAGTCCTTATGTCTGCTGCCATTGTGGCTCCTTATTGAACTAACCATATGACATATGGTTGTTCCATTTGCCGATGAGGAGTTTGTCAGCTCAATGCTTAGTATTTTTCCCGCCGGTGAGGGTTTTTCTTGCCATTTTTTTTGTGAGCCTTTACCCTATTTCATGGGCGACAGAGATTTCTGATTTTTGACCGAGTTAGGGATTTTGTGATGAAAGCACAGTACAAGGCCTCACATTTGATAATTAGTTTTATTGGTAGTGTGGTTTACGTTTTATTGAAAAGTTAGATGATCTTGAATGCAGTCCGAATTAATGATGAGTTTTTCATTTTAACTGCAGACGGACTTAGACGATGTTTCAGACCCAGTTTGATGATTGCTGCTGCAAAGAAGACATATCTAAAAGAAAAAGCAGAAGGGAGTTGGCTAAAGAAAGGAAAAGTAATAAATAGAGATGTTGCTCAAAAAAGAAGAAAGTGAAGGTCTAAGATCAACAAGATCTCAAAAAAGACCAATGGATTACTAAGCAGAAACGGTAGTAGTAGAGGCCTAGGCTTGAAAGAATTTCATCAGTTACCAAGTTGGTCCCTCTTTATAAATTCCTCTTAAATATTAATCTAAAAATGTAATGTATTGTATAAGTCATGAGCACTCACTAAAAGAAAAAATGGTGGGATTGAACAGTTGGGGGAATCGAAAGGTCACCCGGGGGGCAACCCAAAGGTTTTGTTGTTTTGTATAAATATAGGAGAGTTAGATGTAAGAAGGGACTTTTTCCCAGATGGATTTGTGAGAGTATGTTGTAAGAAGAACTATTTCCTTTTGCAATAAAGAATTACAAGTTTCTTGTTGGAGAAAGCTTGGTGGAATTTTTCAAATATTGTGCTATGGATCTGTTGAATGTGAACTATTTCATTTTCAGCTTATGTCCATTAATTGTGAGATCGTTCTAACTCTTTGAACCTATGTTCTTGTTATGAATGCACTCTAGTTTATTCCATGAAATTTCCACTGTGAGTAACGAAGGCTTTTCATAAACAATAAGCTATCTTGTTTTTCATTTATCTATTAATGTTCATGTGTTCTGAAATAAGTAACAAATATCTATGATTTTTCTTAATGCATGTGTGTAAATACATTACTCATTGATAAATGATAATCTTGTTCCCTAGGGATAGGTTAGTTAGTTGATTTTAGTTTTCTTGCTATGTGTGATTTAGATGCGAGAGAGTTAAGATGAGAGGTATTAACCTGTGCATCACATTGTGACTGCTCCTCGTATTCTCTATCAATCTGCATTTTTAGATGGGCACTTGCACATCATACTTAAACATAAAAAACTAAAAAATACACACGATGGACCAGGTTGTAACCGGTAAAATATTTAATTTTGTTACTTGACCCACGGTAGCTGGACCGTAAACCGGACAGATTCCCCATACCAAACAGTAGCGGGCTAGTTGGGAATGTTTACTGGGGAGAATCCCTAACTGTTGTTACCTGTGATTTTCCAGGCCTCAACAATTCCTTAAGTAGGGCATACCTTTAAAGTTAAAGTGAAATTTTGCATCCCATATTGCATGGTTTTACTTTTCATATCCTCACCTCATGCATCCACCTAACCGTTCAATTAAAATTAAGCACTAGCTCAAGTTTAAAATATTTATCAATTTGTGTGTTAGGTTAGAGATGTGTTCCTGCTTCTTTAAACATAGGAGATGTTGTTTATTTCCTGCACTGCAACCTAGGACTTGCGTGGTTATTCCATGTACCATCGATATATCGAATGGACTTTCACACACCCTTGAGGTATATTGAAAGGTACTTCACGTAATCGATTGTATATCCGAAGGCCCATTGTGAATGGTTGTGCATTAGACATCACTACTATGGAGTGGAGCTCCCATGTACCTTGCATATACTGGGAGACACTTTTAGGAATCTTGTGACCATTCTATTACAACCCTTTGGTCGTCTTATCATTGCAATACACCGAGAATAACACTCGGGGAGATTACTATGCACGTACCATCTAGGTAGTCCAGTATTCAGGTGAGGGATGGTTGATCCTTCTCACTGCGTTTTACTATTGGACCCTAAAGTATATAGTGAGTTGTGATGGTTTGACAATCCCATGAGGTTCGAGGCCTTTACTCCACTCCTCTCACATATTTTGCTTGTTGCTTTAGTTTGTGTAGCACTTGTTTTCTGTATAGTTAGGATTTTTTAGAAGAGAGAGATAGTTTTTTTACATAGTTATGGCTTCGTCTTCCAGGACTACCAACCAATAGACTCCTTTACCAAGCACATATTTTGTTTTCGCTCCATATGGGGATGTTGGTCCTCCTCTCATGGATACAGTAATCCTTCCTATATTGACTATTGGATTACCTGTTTGATTATTCTCCAGTCCAGTTATCCCATGTACCCTAGTTGCTTCAGATCCTAATCCTTCATCATGAGAGCATCAACCTCATGTTGATCCCTCTCCCTCTTCACTAAATGTGTCTTCTTGCATTTCTCCCTCTTCGCCTATTGAAAGTTGTAGTACTATTAGTCAGGTGGATAAGAAGAAGAAGAAGAAAAAACAAATAATCAAGTCTCAACCAATTACTCCTCCCACTGCGGAGAGTGTTGATCTGCACACCCAAAGACTGTGTAAGCCAAAATTCGCTTGTAGGCTTTGCAAGGGTGATCACCTTATGAAGGATTGTCATGTTCTGACCCTGGTTTTATAAGAGTGGTCTAAGGTTTCTCGACAACCGATGTCATCAGCCTCTGGTCATATAATTGATGATCCCCCCTCAACCAGTGACTTTGTGCTTAAGAATCGGAAGGATAAAGTCAGAAATCCTTACTTTCTCTATAAGGACATGCAATTTACTTACATTTGTCCTCTCATGGATGAAGCTTGTAAGTTGTTGGAAGATATTATTGTTTCTCATCAACGGCTTCCAATAGGTTATCGTAAGTTGTCTCTTGAACACTCATTGGTTGACCAAGTGGTCAATTCGATTTCAACCGTGGTTGATCCCACTCTTCCTTCCAAGAGTGAATGAATTTCAAGTGGTCAATCTGGATTCATCTGTGGTTGATCCCAATATTCCTTTGAACAGTGAAATTAAAGTGGTCAAGTTGATGTCATCTCCACTTGATCCCACTCTTTCATCTGAGAGTGTTAAGACTGAAGTAGTCACTTTGACCAAATCTTCGTCTTGTTCTTCTCTTCCAGTAGAGAGTGAACTAAAACATGTCAAAAATTTTATGCTCTGTTCTGATTGTTCTTGAAAAGAGGAAATTCTATCTATTTCGACAGAACCCTCTCCAAGTAGATTGGTTATCTGTTTTGAATGGAGTAACCTAACAGAGTCTCGTCTTCATTCGATTGTTCCTTTCCAGATAGTTGTAAATGTTACTGCTAGACGGATGCTTCACACTATTGTTGACGAAGGGGATTCTATTAGCATTCTATCATCAACTACTTGGAAAGCTTTAGGCTCACCTCAGCTTATTCCAACCACCAATCAAATACTAGCTTTTAATCACAGACCTACTACACCTTTTGGAATCCTTCCTCATTTTCCTATTACATTAGGAGGGAAAACTATCTGTATTGATGTTATGGTGGTCCTAGGTCCTTTAGATTTAAATATTCTCCTTGGACGTGATTATGTTTATGCCATGAAGGATTTAGTGTTCACACTCTTCAGAGTGATGCATTTTCCCCATGATGGGAAGATTGTGAACATTGATCAACTTTCCTTTGTTACACCTAACCAACACATTACTCCTAGTCATCAAACTGCCATGAATGTACTGCATGTTATTTTGGTTCCTTCCCCCCATTCTTGTTAGCTTCTTCCCATCATAGGTAAAATGGGGGGCATGGCTCCAGCCTCTAGACATCATACTGGATTTAAGTCACTAGCTTCTTATCTAAGGGGGAAACCTACCAACCTCTGGATATCATGTTGGGTAGGAGCATGTTTGTAAGCATGGTTTCTTTTCTCTGTGTCAATATCGTTAAAAAATGAAACAGAGGTCTATGAGCATAGTTATTTTTCTATGTCAAGCTCCTTAAAAAATGAAACAGACATTGAGAGCATAGTTCTATTTTCTATGTCAAGCTCGTTTAAAAATGAAACAGGTTTGCAAGCATAGTACTTTTTCTGTGCTAAGATCATTAAAAAATGAAATAGATGTCTATGAACATAGTTCATTTTCTCTGTGTCAAGTTCGTTAAAAAATGAAACATATGCCTGCAAAAACAGTTCTTTTTCTATGTCAAGCTCGCTAAAAAATGAAACAGATGTTGAGAGCATAGTTTTATTTTATGTGTTAAGCTCATTAAAAAATGAATTAGGTCTAAGAGCATAGTTCTATTTTCTGTGTCAATCCCATTAAAAAATGAAACAGGTTTACGAGCATAGTTCTTTTTCTGTGTCAAGCTCAATAAAAAATGAAATAGATGTCTGTGAGCATAGTTCCTTTTCTTTGTGTCAAGCTCATTAAAAAATGAAACATATGTCTGTGAGCATGGTTTCCATTTTGTGTCAAGCTCATTAAAAAATGAAATGGATTCCCTCAAGCAAAGTTTACCTTTTGGTTTCAAGCTTGCACAAAAATGAAACCATGTTTCAAGCATAGTTATTTTCTATTTCAAGCTTGTGTAAAAATGAAATAGGTCATTTTGAGCATAGTTCTTCTTCTATTTCAATCTCGTTAAAAAATGAATCATATACCCTAAGCATTCTTCCAACTAATCTTCGAGCTCGTTAAAAACGGTAAGATGGTGTCGATCTTACTTTTTCGTTTTTCGTGCTCTCGTTAAAACATGAAAAGTGGTTTGAGCTTAGTTTATTACTTTTTCATGCTCTAGATTCAAACATGAAAAAGGTTAATGGATTCTTCTTTAAGCTCTTTTCAGACTCTTAAAATGTGAAAATATTTCCAAGTGAAATTTTCTTCTTCACACTCTTAAAAGGACCTGAAGATTCGTCTTCCTGGTGATAGTTTACCCCTTTTTCGGACCAGAGGGCGCTACTTACAAAAAAGGTACACTTCAGCCAATCATGACTGGAAGAGTTCTCTTGGGTATTATTTTATACTTTTTCGGCCCCTAGGGACTAAAATCATATTAAAAAGAACCCTTTCGGAGTCTTCTTTAGTTTGTTCAGACTCTCTAAACATGAACTACATCAAGTTTTCTTTCATTGTACTCGTTAAATTAAAAATTGAAAGGCCCATTTTTGGGAGCGGACCCATCCTTTCTCAAGTTCGTAAAATATATGAGAATGGACTCATCGCTTGATGAGCTATATCGAGTGTTTGTTACCCTATTTGAACTCATAAAAATGAAAAGAGGCAGTCATCAATCATGATGGGGAAATTAAAGGAATACATTTCATTTTTCAATAATGGCAGTTGTTAGTCACCTTTGAACATGGCACTTGTCTACATTTCATTCAATCAATTGGGTATTCAGCTTGTTTCTAAGTCGATCCACTTTCATGAGTCATGTCACTCTTTTGAGTCAGTTAAAGAATGAGTTTCCCATTGTCGCATTGCTTTTTGCCTCGTCAAGTCAATGCTTCCAAGTCTTTGGTCATGTCGCCTTATGTTGAAAAGGGAAATTTTCATGAGAGTTTACACCTGTAGCCAAAACAAATTTTTGTGTCAGTTACTTTTGAGTCAATCCTATGGTTACATCATACTCAAAATTCCAGAACTTTGTTCCAAGTTTCATGTCGTCAATGTGGGATTAATCATGGCCCTCCTTCGATGAGACTCTTCCTAGTGACTTCAGAGCATCATCCAGGAATTAGTCTTAGGAACAGTTTAGTACCTTGAGATCTGTATGCATTAATGATAGATTCTCTCACTCTCGACATAGGTTCACATCATTGACCTTTGATCGAAAGATTCGACTGAGTGTTCGACATCAAATCATCTATTCACACTCAGGAGATTGTACTAGAGTACCTTGGGAATCGTTGACATTAATGGTGATCTCCCTCGCACTTGTTAACGGTTCTCATCATTGACTAGTAATCAAGTGGTTTATACCATGTTCAAAATCAACACATTGTAATCACATGGATAGAATTGTACTTTGTGGAAGACGAGATGAAGACCCTAGGTATCTATTAAAAGCACTCATTGTTTTCCCTAGGTTGCGATGGAGTATTTGTATGAGTCCTAGCATGGATCCACATTTGTATGTTCATGGTTGTGCTTAGATTCGCATCAAAATATGACATAGATTTACATTATATGTCTAGTAGCTATGTCCAAATTTGAGTTTTCTTCACATGAATCTACGTTGTATTTTAGTAGCCATGACTTTTTTGTATCTCACATGGATCTGCATTGTATTGGTTGGAAGCCATGTTGTGAGTCATTTGGGACAAGTGTAAAAGGTACTGTAAAACGTTTTTGATGCTTGAGAAGTTCTGACCATTGGACCTTTGCCTCAATACTATACCTTGTTCTATCAAAGTGTTATTCCTATAGTTTCCCTCTAGCCATCATACTTTGGGGGGCATCTCTGTTACACCGAAATATTGTTACCATCATGTTATGAGATGGGTATTTCCTTGTCTGCTCTAATCCCTCAAATTTTTCCCTAGAGAAATGACAGGAAGAAATTACCCCTTACAGTTTTTCCTTGTTTTGAGTTGGTAACACTCTTTCCCCATTGACAAAAATTGTTACCTAAGATGCAAAGAGATGGTAACGCTCCTGATACATGAGAAAAGAGCAGTGCCACTGCTTCTATCCTTACTGCAAGAAGCATCACCCCCTTAACACTACCTTTTTTCTTCATTGGAGGAGTAGTGCTTGAGTTTTCAAGGAAAAAAGAGAAGCTTTGAGAGGCTTCTCAAAGCTTTCCTCTGTGGAGCCTCATCCCTATGGTTTAGGACCAGCTGGAGCTTGAGATCCTTCATTTTTGGATCTCTCTTCCACCTCACCCATGAGATCCTCAACCATACCCATCCTCCCATGCCTTTAAATACTGGTTCATCCCCCATGGAAGAAAGGGAGAAGAATTGTATTGCATACCCAAACTCTGTCCAAATCATTCTTGAGTCTTTGGAAAAAAGGTGAAGTTAGAGGCAAGGATCCATTGGATGGGACACTCAACAACAAGGAATGAAGGTTGTAGTATTTCAAATCATTTTTAATAAATAATGTTTTATTTTTCCCATATGTGTGGTGTCATGTGGATGTATTGCTTGAATCCTTGGTCACAAGCATAGATCCATTTTTATATCTTGTATGTTATCACTTTCTATTGTTGTCTTCTATTTTTGCAGGTAAACAGAGGGAAAAGCTTTAAGAATAGTGAAGAAATCTCTTAAGAGAAGAAGCATGGCATCCCATTCAAGTGTTTAAACAGATCTAGGGAGAGTATAACATTTAGTGCTTGTGTTTTGTTCTAGATCTGAACCATTCAGACTAGGGAACCAGCTCCTGTCCACAAGAGGTGCATATTTCCATCTAACAAAACATCGATGACACAAAAATTGGTTAGTACCTTGAGGTTTGTATTCCTTAACAACAAATTCTCTTGCTCTCGACATAGGTTCACATCATTGACCTTTGATCAAAATATTCAACCGAGTGTTCGACATCATATCATCTATTAGCACTTAGTAGATTGTACTAGGGTGCCTTGGGAATTATTGACATTAATGGTGATATCCCTCGCACTTGTTAACAATTTACATCATTGGTCGGTAATCAAGTGGTTTCTACCATGTTCGACTTCAAATCATTGTGATCACATGGATAGAATCGTACTTGGTGGAAGACGAGACGAAGACCCTGGATATCTATTGAATGCAATCATAGATTTATCCCAGGTTGCGATGGAGTATATTGTATGAAGTACCAGCATGGATCCACATTTGTATGGTCGTGGCTATGCTCAAATTTGCGTCTGTATGACATAGATCTACATTGTATATCTGGTAGCTATGTCCAAGTTTGAGTCCTCTATCACATGGATCTACGTTGTATTCTAGTAGCCACTTTTGCTAATCTCTCTCATGGATCTTCCTTGTATTAGTCTGTAGCCATGATGAAGACATATTTTCTCATGAGTCAAAAGTATTGATGTATTGCAGATGCATGGTTGATGGTGATATCTGATCAAGCCGATTCTTACCTCAAAGTGATAACTTTCTCTTTCAATGCTCTCTCCTATTGTATCTCTCTAGCCTCATGCTTTGGGGGAATTATGTTACATCTAATCTCATCATCAGCATGTGATGAGGTCCAAAACTTCAATATTTTCCCTTAATCCCAAGTTGTGAAGTGAAAATATTGGTCTAGACATCCAATCTGCATATGAAAATCCAGCATCGCTTCTACCCTTTAGTCAATGAGTGGTACCTTCTTCAACGCCACCTATAATGTATTGGCAGTAAGCGATGGCAATGCCTTCTCCCTTTGTTCAAGGCATGGTTATGCCCTGTCACCGCTCTATCTCAGTGAGGAAGAAGTGGCGCCCTTGGTAAAAAGTGAAAAAATAGAGGTTCTCATGAAGCTTCTCAATGGAAGGATTCATGGAACCCTTATCCCTACTCACTAGGGCCAGTTGGACTCGAGAACCATCCTTTGGGGATATCCTATCCACTTCACCCACCAATTTCTAAACCATCTCTATCCATCCCAAGCCTATAAAAGCAGGCTCATACTCCATGGTTAAGGAGAGAGTAAATTTATGCTATTGCTTTGAAATTTTGGCCTAAATCAGTAGAGTGAGCTTGAAGGAGCAAGTTGGAGCTATTGGGGATGAGATATTGGATTTTTGAAGGAGCACATCGACACTAAGGCATAGGTTGTAAACTTCTTCTTTATTATTTAATGCAAAATTGGTTCCTTTCCCGTAAAGTATATTGTGTTATTATCATATATTTTATTGTTAGATTCCTTATTCACTAACATAGGATATTGGATCATATTCTGGTGCTTTTTTATCTTGTTTGTTGTTTTCATGTGATTATGTAGGTACATCCATTAAGAACCATCATTACAGGAAACAACTATACTATTACATTAAAGAGACTAATTCTAGATATCCACCCATTCTAGGGAATGTCTTCCAATTATGTTGTGTACTATTTGTTCTAGATCTGAACAATTCAGACTAGAGGAATAGCTCCTGTCCGTAGGAGGTGCAAAATTCCTAGCTACAGAATCCCGGTTGTTTGAGCCTTGAACTTGGCCAGTGCAAATGGTAACAATTGCCTAAAATTCCATGTTACTTTAAAAACATACATCTCATTAAAACCTTTGTAGATCATCTTGGAGAACATAATTGCATATAATGGAGAAAATATTATCTTCAACATGGACATGGAACAACTTTGCAATATCATAAATCAATGTAACGTTTTGTAAAGAGTTGCATATAAATTTATAGTTAAGGAAATCTTGTCTAGGAATGGAACGACTTTGCAATTTTATAAATCAATGCAATGCAGTGTAAAGAGGTGAATAAATATGATTGAATGCAATGGTTTCTGCTAGCACAATGCATTATAAATATACCAATTCCTTTATGCTGTAATATTTTACAAGGACCCTTAGTTGACCCTTAATTCGATTATAACTTATGGTATCTCATGACCTCCTATGATTGTCGGTATATTGTAATGACCATGATATATTCATTGTTATGCTACATTGGTTATTCACCTTTTGTGTGACCCACATAAATAAGTCCTTAAATCCATTTGTGTCCACTATGGTAGTCAACTAGTTGTATAGTGGAGATATGGTGGTACCTAAAAAGTAAATTAAGGTGCAATTGCATAGATTTTTTGCATCCATGGGTGTTGTCTTTTCTTATTCAGGAATGTTTTTGGGTTGAATTCAATTTGAATAATCATTGAATACTAATTGATTGAATTTTGTACAAAAGGGAATGTCGTAGCTATTGGGGGTTGTGCAACAAAAATGTGCTCTAGTCTGTAGGAGATCTCCAAGGCCTAAAAATGGAGGAAGCTGTATATTCCATGATCATGATATATTTTGTAAGTACTCATTCCTTTGGGATAGAAACATGGTGAGAACGGGTCTGAACAGAAATCCACATTTAATAAACATTTCCATGATTGAAATGGACTTGACATTTTTTGGAAAACACATGATTGAATTTCTATATTGGGAAAGTACTCTTTGAAACAGGCCAACTGATTCTCATCTTTTCTCTCTAGGTTCTTCATTTGGCAGCAATGATGATGTGGTGACAGGATCATAACAATTATCTATTCCTCGCCATATTACCCGCAACCTGCTACAGTAGCTACTAGAGCTACATGAAACTACATTTAAATGAAATTAAACAGTAAAATGGTAGTACTGCAGTACTATGATTGATGGTCTGTTACACAAAACAAGTCATGCCTCATAATATATAGTCAATTTTTTTATTTTAATATGAAGATTGTTTTCTATGGTATCGATCATTTCTCATGGCTAGAGTGGAAGAAGAGTATAGTTTTGAATTGGGTTCTATTATTTCTTGCCACAACTTCATGGCATAGAATTCTATGTGTGGCCTGACATATGTTTTGTGTGTTAGGGATTGTTGTATACTAGAGAGTTGAGTGCTACATCGACGGATAACTGAGCTTATTAATAATTAGCATAGATCAATTTTAACCTTGGGTCTATTAAGCACGGAGAGGGATAAGAAAAAAGTAGTTGCAGACCTCTGGCTGCTTAAAAATGGATCTATGTTAGTACAATGGAAGCTTTGGCTAATCATATGATATATCTTAGGAAGCCACATTTCAGACACCCTTGGTTCCCAAAGGAAAATAATCATTTTTTGTGATTCAGCTCTTTTATTTCTTACTAGTTGGTAAGAAGCATGAGAAATTCATTTAGCAAATCTCATTACACATGGTGTCTTTTTTTTTTTATATTTCCATTTAGTTATTTTTAGAAACTTCTACATTTGATCAATACACCATGTTAAAACTTGTAACTTGATTAAAGAAAGCTTCTCTAAAATCAACTTTAAAATGCATTGTAGTGTAGATATATCATATTGTTTCGTAGTTAATCTTGTCCTGGTATAGAGAGATTAGAGAATTAGTTTTTTTTTTAGAAAAACATCTTAGACACTCTTTTCCTAAGCTGCTGTGCTATGAGGGACATATCTAAGCTGTCAAAGTGACCGAGGACTTGGACATAGTCTTGTCCATGCCAACTTGGTGGGCGTTGAACCTAGGTCTCTGCCTCAATAAAATCCTGATCACCTCACTAGGTCTCTGCCTCAATAAAATCCTGATCACCTCACTACTTTCAGCTAGAACACACTCCCGTGGGAAGATAACTTAATTATGAGCATGTTCTCAAGATAGCCTCTAGGGGTATTGTCTGTGCTAAAAAAAAACTTAATTATGAGCATGTTGAAACTTTCTCTTGGGAATTTGATACTAGGAATATTAATGTCATTGATTTTGTAAAAATCATCTCCAAAGACAATATTTACTGGGTATTCCCTTGAAACTTCTTAATCTATTTGTACATTTCTCTTTTCCTTTATAGCCCATTGTCACCTTACATTTTCATAATGATTTTTTTTAATTTTCCAGTGTTATCCCGACAGACGTAAAATTGGGTACTCCCTGATACTTATTAATATATTTTGAGGATCAATTTCTCTTTTCTTTTGAGCACATGGTTACCATTTGAAGTCTTCCATATTTTCATAATGTATTTATTAATTTCCAGTTTAATGCTGATAGAAGTAAATTTGCTGCAGATAACCCAATCTAGTCAATGAGAGTAGAGTATAAAAGCCAGGAGGCTGGAATTCACAGGCTTCAAAAAGTGAAGGTTTTTCCTTACTGGGGTATGTGGTAGATCGTGAGTAGTTCTGGTGGAGATCCAAGACATTGGAATGACAATGTCTAGTCATTACGTGAACATAAAAAAGTGTCAGCTGAAAGAGCGGTTATATTGCCCTCTCTGCTCCAAGCTATTGAGAGAATCTACTACAATATGTGAGTGTATTCATACATGTAAGGTTCTTTCTTTTTGTCACTTGTATTGCTATTCCATATCTTCTCTCATTCAGTGTTGCTTCTTCTTGTTGTTATAACTTGAATTTAATTTTTTTTTTGTTAAAAAGAAACAATGTGAGAGGAACATGATCCGATCTTTCAAAGTCTAACTAACTTAGTTTTCTTGTTCTGTCTAAGTGGAATTTTGATATAAACTCGATATTTTGGACTATAGAATACTTGGGTAAACTATCATTTTCAAGAATAAACGTTTTCATTATTGTTTCAAGCACAATCTTCAGACTGTAAAATTGAATTAATTAGTGCGAAAAAAATCGTTTTAAACTTTTTCGTTATTGTTTCGAACACAATCTTTAGACTGTAAAATTAAATTAATTAGTCAGAAAAAAAAAATTGTTTTAATACATGTGTTCTTTGTTCAATCCTTTCATTAGATTGGAGCAACAATAATTCCCAGGAAATGTGAACTGTGCAACTTGCTTGAAAGAGAACTAGAGGGAATGTGAGAGATGGAAATAGTCTTAGCGAACACAAAACGATAAAAATTATCCTGATATAATGCAGGCTTTACTTGTGCGTTAACTATGGACTGCACTGGATAAATGCAACATCAGAAAATCCCTTGTGGCATATAGTGAGGTGTTTATGGAGATAAGAAGGCATGATTTACAGAATTTTGCGAGAGAAAGATGGTGGTACTGGTCACCAGCCTTTACTTTACTAATTAATTTTTAGTAAACTGCATACACCAAAAGGATCATTGGTTTCTGGCACATCCTAACTGGACAGGGAATTTTGCAGAGATTGCTACTATGTGAGAAAAGATGGGATGAGTCCCGAGTCCAAAGAATATTAATTTGAGACTTACGGAAGAAACAGGTAGAAACGTAATGCGATACTCAATTACCTGGGTTGGTTCATAGTTTAAATAATCATACTTGATTCATCATTATGTCTGGTAAATGATACCGACTTGGGTGGGTGCGAGTCTTCCTTAAATTGTAATGTTAATTATTTGTAATTGATTTTCAAAATCTTATTGATAAAGAAAACATGTAGGGAGGGTGTTAATGGGGCTTGATTAGATGATAAAGCGGGGATTTTATATCCTCCCATGAAGGTTCAAACTCCCCTCCAAGAGACATGTTTTGACCCTCAGGGGCTATATTTCTAGAGTGGTGTAAGCCATATAAATTGCATTGTATGATCCTATGCAGTATGATCCTTGATTATCCTATTATTTTGTTTAGATGTATCATACCAATCAATAATCGTTGAGGTGATCTTGTCATGAAAATATAAACTCGTGATTTTTATTTGCTTCTTTTCAGGTTTTCCATTCTCTCGGAGGAGGAACTGGATTAGGAATGGGAACCCTGATTATCTCTAAAATCCGAGAAGAATGCTGGGATAGGATGATGCTTATATTCTTAGTTTTCCCATCCCCTAAGATGTCTGACACGGTTGTAGAGCTAATTGCCCTTGGTTAAAATTCTCTGAGCCAAACTGCCCATGATCTTTCTTAAGGCCTCTGCTATTTTTCTTTCCTAGGGTCGCACAGGATTTATTCACCCTGATGCCCTTTGACTTGTATTCATATTGCTTAGCCTCACTCTTTTTTGCAACATAATCCTTGATAGGAGGTGTGATGATTGAATTGACTTTATTTGAAGCTAAATTTGAAACATCTTACTTCTTTGGAGAAGGCTGCACTTGTGCAGTCACGCTCTATAGCTTTTGTTCTTCTATTTTTGGATCAACCAATGATTCAATGGACATTTTAGTATGTGCACTCCTCTCATCCTTATCTCCAATCTGCCATTTATCCATATTCTTGAGGACATTGAATAATAAAACCATGGATCCATCTGCTTCTCCTCTACCCATTTAGCAGGAGCTAAACAAAAACTTATAAAGGATTGATAAGAATCTGAATACACCACAGGTTTCTTACTACCTCCTGTTTCTGTTGCTTCTTTTTGGATCAATGTGTCTACTTTGACACATTCCTCATTTCCCTTAACTGACTTCTTGTCATTATCAAAGCATTTAGTATACGATTTTTCATCCGCAGAAATCTTGTATGCATCATCATGTCCAGTCACATCAGTTGCCACTGGCTCCACTAAAGCTATTGCAACCTCTGTAGCACATGCAGACATAGATTCCTAAGCCCAACGACGTCGTTTAGAGGGAGGTAGGGAAAATTCATCACTCGATAGGCTACTTCACAGACGGTATTTATCATCCTTTGGTGGAAAACACATAGGCCTTTCCATAAAAATTCAAGACATCTGCCCATGTGGAAAATCACCTTAAGTTTCAAGACTGTTGGAACTTAAGATATTATTAGTTCTCAAATGGCATTCATTTAAGACAAAAGCATTATCCGATGCCATATTTTCTCCATTATTTTCATTGGCACTTGCTATGCCTCCTTTATTCGAGCCTTCTACAATTTTCTTGGTTTCATCTTCAACTTCAAATCTTGCCCTTTTTACGAAATGCAAATGTTCATCAAAGTTAAGTTTCCTTGCCTTGATATGTGTCCTTTTATTTTGATGATCTACTCTAGATAATACTTCAAGAACATTTTCTTCTTCCATACAAATATTTATCTTTATTTAATTATCTTATGTCTTTGGTAGAGTTGATAACTCTGAATTATGTTTCTTCAAGAGCTTTATTTTCTTATTCAGAATGGAATTCTGATGCAAATAAGTCTTTGCAACTACTCTAACTTCATTGTCTTTAGTCACAAATGTATAAAGCACATGATCTTTGACATTAGGAACATAATTTTCATGAATATTTTCAAAACCCTTTTCACCCTTCAAATTTTCTTTACAGTTTGAAACCTGAATGCTCTCTTCAGTGTTTCCATGTTTAAAAGATTCAAAATTGCTGACAATGTTATATGTTACTGTTTTTCTACGATCTAGGAACTCACTTTCTCGTAGTAATCGAGAACCTCTAATTTCTTTTTCCATGATTTTCCTTTTCTAACCAAACTGCTTTTCAGACATCGTCTGCTTTGAAATAATGCTTGTATCTGGTGATTGTATCCTAATTTCTTCAAGATAAGAAGAAAAATTCAAAATACTATCTCCATCATTATAAATATTACTTTCACTCTCTGATGACCTTTTAAAATATCTCTTTTCTATATTCAACTTTGGCTTGGTTTTTAAAGATACTGCACCATAAACATCAGACCTCAAATGGTTCTCAAAATGGCTTGTAGGCACTGCATTAGTACCATCAGACCTCAAATGGTCCTCAAAATGTCTTGTAGGCTTCTTTATCTTTAGTATGGACCTCATATTGTCAGATTTAGATGTTGATAATGAAATGTAGTTTTTAATCCCAACCTGAATTGAATTGAGCATCTTCATGTCTTTCTTATCAGACAATATGAGGGATGTAGTAGGTTTTTTCATATTCTCACCTACCCCATCTGTCTTTTGCCAGTTTTCCTACCTATGTACTTCCCTATTAATATCATGTTTCTTGGCAAAAGTCACATAATGCATTTGATTAGATGTATCTTTTTTCATTTTCAACATTTCCTTTGACTCATCAGTTGCTTCTTGAATTTTATCATTTTTTGTAAACTGTACTTTCTCTGCAGAATCCTTTAAGCTTTCATCAATACATGATTTAGATTTTCCATCATCAATCTTTGACACAAAGTCCTCTTTCTCTGTACCTTTATCATCATACTCCTCACATATCTCTTTCGCTGCCCAAGTAAAGTTAGTTTAAGCCTTTCCTCGACATTTGGCTGACAACTTATTTTTCAACTCACAGGTGAATGCATGAACGTCAATAGGAGCACAGAAGCCACTACAAAAGAAGCAATAAAAAAAGGAAATCAATAAACCAAAACCATAGGCTTGGATTGTTGAGAATCCATTTTTTTTAAACTGTCACTGTAATATTATTTCATATGTATGGTCACACAGCTAATATTGCAATCAAATATGTTTGTGGAGTTCACATGTCTTGTTGAATGTCTTTATTACTATTATATTGTGAGATAACAACTTTATTAATTCATTTTCTTATAATGTGATATTTAGCATTGCAATTGGTTTTGTTATTTTCTCAACTGAAAGACTGGCAGTAGATTTCAGAAATCCCGTCAATCCCATTGAAGAGAAGAAGGTTGCAACTAAGTACTATAACTCAAAGGTAATATTCCTAGACTCTTTAGACTATATCCTATTTATTAAGATTTTCTTTTGGAAGTAATATAAAAACTGGACTTAATTAATGTCATTTCCCACTCAAAGTATTATGGGTCCTCAGTTAATTATACAATAAGAAATAGTGCAATTTGTTTTGTTATCAATTTTGACGGTTTTAATGTGGAATTCCTATTGTTATCGGTAGAAGCTTAATATATTCTATTGTCTTTAGACTGTCCTATTTGTGATGATTGATGAAGGATATATGTTTTAGAATTAACATGCATGCTTTTGGTATAAAATAAACATCTTAGATTTGTTTGAGTATGTTTATGTCCCAAATATTACAAGGAATTGTCTAATATATGTAAACTGTGACATTGATTCAATTTGGACAAACCAAAAGCATTGCAAGTCGTTGTCCTCATATGACAAGGCTAGTAATTATGGAAAATATAATTTAGATACTCCGTATCTGATGCATCAAAGACTAATATGATCATCTTCGATTGCAAATTCATGCAGTCGCATTTTCTTTGCTACCACTTATTAAGAAGGCACGACAGTCTTTAGGGTTTAGGGTTTTAACCTTTAGGACTGTAGAGTTTTGGAAGTCTTTTCATTAAAAAGATTAATGTACCATGCCTAAGTAAAAAGTTTTACAATAAGTAAACAAAACTTGTCATAAGCTAAACCGGGTTAAAACAATGACTTGGCTTAATATATAAATTAAGAGTTTGCTACTCTAAAATGGCTAGTTTCCTTAAAGAGGTGCATGAGCTCCTTGGGGAGAAATCAACCTCGATTATGGAAAAAGAATAGAGAACCACTACGTTGAAACACCTATGGAGAATATTAACACAAGATGAAAGGAGGTGATTTCCCTTTGGATATTTGTTGACTACGTGGGATCTCCACAACAAGAAACATTGGTACTATCTTTCTCTTATTTGATTGGGACTTTTTTATGTTACATAACTGAAAATTTTTAGATGGAAAAACGTTGTTTGAAATTGTATAATGGGAAAACATTGCTTGATATTTTTTTTAATGGAAAAATGTTGCCTGAGATTTTTTAAATGGAAAAACATTGCCTAGAATTGTTTAAGTTTCCTGATATTGTTTTTTAATGAAAAAAACTTTGCCTGAAACTATTTATTGAAAAAACGTTGCCTGGAATTGTTTATTGGAAAAATGTTGCCTCAAATTTGTAAATGGAAAAACATTTCCTGAGATTTTTTAATGGAAAAACACTCCTCAAATTGTTTAACGAAAAAAGTTTCCTAAAATTTGTAAATGGAAAAGCATTGCCTGAGCTTTTATGTGAAAAATTATTTTTTGACTGAGTTTAATCTCCCATGTCTAAGTAAAAATGATTTGGAATGAGTTTAATCTCCCATGTTTGAATAAAAATGTTTTGAGTGAGTAAAACATTTTTGGGCTAAGTCAATCTTTCGATGACTCAGTAAAACATATTTTTTTTCAATGCCTCGTCAAACACTCATATGCTCGAATAAATTAATTTTAGGGCTGGGCGTTTTCCACTCCAAAGCCAAATGAAAATAATGGCCTTAGTTAAATCTTAGGTGAAATGTTCAATTATTTTTAAATGTTAGTTAAGTTTTAATAGATTAATTTTAAAGCCTAAAGATGGCCAAAGTAATAATATCATTATTTTATTTATATATATGTATCACGAAAGAAATATTGTTATAAGAAGGGATATAACTTCATATTTAAAAATTAAGATTGATGCATAATTAGCACAACCCAAGATTCAAATCATATTTAGTCTTTGCTATACAAATATATGTGTGTGTGTGTTCATAAAGTTCCTGTATATTGAACAAAGAGGAGAAAGACCATAGAGGGCGTAGCCTTAGTTCATTGTTGAGGAACCCTACACACTTATGAATAATTATTTTGCTTGGTGAGGGAAAAGAATGCATGTGGGGTATCATGTCAATATACTAGGTAGAAATATAAAGAGGTATAGAAAATGTAAATGAAAAAATGGATACATGCAAGATATAGTGAAAATAGGGGTTTTTTAAATTGGGAAGTCATATTGGGAGGGAGTTTAGAAAAACGATTTTGGGAGGTATTTTCCAATATTGTTTGAAAATAGGGGTATTGTTTCATATGCCACAAACAGACGTGCTATGGCATGGTTTCACTAAGTGAAGACCCCATGGCGCACAATGCTTATGCTTTCTCTATTCTCCTCGCAGCCTCGGTTACTATTTTTCTTGTTTCTTACATTACCTCTCGAGGTGTATTGGGTTCCACTTGTAATTCCAACTCCACGACTCTCTTGCAGAGGATTTCTCCGATTTCACCAAGTCGAAATAATTTGGATTTTACAAAGATTTCATGCTTTATTCCTTCATCAGTAAAATCGCTGCAAGCGAGAGTAACAACACTGTTGAGTCGATGCCTGCCTTCCTCCCATTTCTTGGTTATTTTCTCTATTTCTTGAACTAATTTCTTCATCTTACTTACAAATTTGTGCGAATATTGTAGCTGATTAACCAACGCATGTTCTTGAATCTTAATTTCTATGACTGTTGCACCTAAAATCAACTCCAATGCTTCAATCCTTGAAAATCCTTGGTCAAGAACTCTTTTGGACACTTTTTTCCCACTCTTATCCTAGTGGGCGCACCTTTCCTTCCATGACAGAGCACCAGGAAGGGATGGCACACCTTTCTTACTGAAAATAGGTTCCAGTGCTACCCTTTCCATCATCACAAGGTGCATTGGTACACATACACTTATTTCAAGGAGCGCCATCAAGCTCAAAAATGAAAAAATGGAAGTTTTGAGAATCTTCCAAGCAAAAGATATCGTGGAGGATGATCCTATCTGCTTGGGAGAGCTAGCACTCGATCTCATTTGAGCCTCTCTTGACCTATACAAGAAAGCTTCATGGATCATGTGAGGGGAGACCAAGTAGAGCATCCTTATGATGTTGGATTGAAGTATGGCATTGATGATAATTTGAGAGAATAGTGCCAGTAAGAGTTGAGAGTTGTGTGAGTGTGTCAAAGACCTTGTGGGGAAAAAGCTATTTAAATCAAGGCTTTGGTTGTAGCTTTCTCTTTTAATATTTTAATACAAAAGTGTTTCTCTTTTCGATATATGATTTATGTGAATATTGATAATTTATTATTAGGTTCCTGGATCATGAATATAGATTTTTGATCTATCTTGTTAATCTCATCCTTGTCTTATTTCTTGTGTTTCCTTGCATGCATAGTACATCGCATCAATATTGGTGAAATGAAGACAAACCTATGGATATATGGTAAGAGAGTTGTTTATTCAAGTAGATCAGTTATATAGGGAAATGATATGCTCCTATGTCTTTTTGTTCTAGACTTGTACCATACAGGCTAGAGGAACAAGAAGTGTCCACACTAGTTGGAATATTCCTGGAAAACAAAATTGGCAACCATACTAGGGAATAGATCCAGTCAGATATGGAATAGATCCAATCATATCCATAGCATATTTAGTTAGATGTGATATTTTTTATAACACTCTTTCTTATAAACTTGTGACTCTTGTTTGCTTGAATCTTTTGAATTGTTGAGGTGAGTAATCCACCTTACTATCCTTTCAATTTCCTCTTGTGAAATATGTTTTACTTCCTTATCATTCCAGCTTCATCCACCATTAGTTTATTTTGCATGTTCTTGGCCTTTTCAATCTTGTGGATCTACTGGCGCACTTGGGTAGCCTTGACAGAGCACCTACCATACTCTGGCGCCTTTTGCATGTTGACAAGTAGCACCGTCGGCACTCTCTTTCTTACTACATAGTGTGTCGTTGGTTCCTATAATATGTGGAAAACATGTGTCGACACTCTCTAGGCACTCTAGTTCAGCCTTACATGATGCACCAAGGTAGACCACCCCCTATGTTGAAGATTGTGCTTTAAACTTTTTTGGTTTCTCTTTGATTGATTCTTGGTTTGCATATTATATTGCTGTCAAATATGATAGTATGGGAGTCTGATCTCCTCTCTTGAGTTCAGATATAGAAAATCTTCATTGATTGGAAGCCTAGAAATTGAAAAAGTTGTGTGTGAATTGTAGATTTGGGTGCATGGTTTGCTTGGTCAATTCTCTGAAAGCCAATCTTAGGTCTGTGATGAAGAATATATGTAGTAAAGTTTTGCAGTTAGTTAAACATAGTATTTTATCCCTCTTTCATCTCTCAAAATTATATAAAAAAGAAAAATTACTGATTTGTGTGTTTTGGTCCTTTTTGGATTGATTGAGTAGTTATAAGAACACTTCTTTATCCACCCTTGATTGAGAAAGCATAGGTTCTTAGATATTCGAAGATGTTCTTTGTTTCTCCTTTCAGAGATATAATAGGCTTAATGTTGTAAATTTTTGTGTGTTTGAAAGTTTGTTTAAAAAATATTGAAGTTAAATTCGTTGAAACTGACATAGTATCTTTGCTTTGGAAAAAGAAAAGTTTCTCCCTTACTCTAAGTAACATTAATTGAAAAGAAGAGTTGCATTACATCTAGATATTAATGTTGCATATTGATCGACATTTCACAAACATTCACTAACCATCAAGATAAAATCAATGGTAGCTCAGTTTACAATTTGCTAGTAATTTGAGTGATAGGGTAGAGACGTATTTGCCTACACTGCATCCCGGGGATCTTGCAGTTCTTCCATGTACTGCTGGTATATTAAACGGACTTTCACGTACCCTAGAGGTATATCGAAAGGTACTTAATGTACTTAGTTTTATATCGGAATGCCTCTTTTGAACGGTTTTACATTATACAACACTAATACAAATTTGAGCTCCCACGTACCCAGTGTATATCGGGAAACCGATCTAGGATACCCAAACCAGCTGAGAAAATCCTTTTGGCCATATTGTTGGAGAAATACACCAAGAAAAATAATCAGGGAGATACTATGCATGTATCATCTAGGTACTCAAGTATTCAGGCAAGGGTACGGTCCCAATACTCCTTATTGCATTCTACTATTGGACCGTACGGTATATCGCGAGTTGTGACAACTTGACAATCCTAGTGAGGAACCGACTATTATCATCCCATCCTATCATTTAAGTTTTCTTGTGACCTTAGCTTGAGTAGGATTATTTCTGTGTGATCTCTACGTTGTATAAATATTTAGAGTAGAAATCGTCATCCAACATCCTAGCTGATCTAGTACACATGAGAAGATCTCACAGGCTGCATGGTTCACCACCTAAATCTTCTCCTGTCATAGAAGAAGGCGAAGGTATAACCATGGACCAACTAGCTATGACTTATTTGCATGTAGAAGGTGTTCCAGTTATTGAATCCGAGGAATAAGTTTCCTCCTTTCAAAGTCCTATCATAGTCCAACAACCCTCTACAGAAGACACCACTTTTCATTTTCGAATGGAAGGTCAACGTGGTGCACTAGATTGGGTGTTCAATCACCCTTTTAATGATACCGTGGCAGCAGAATTTGGTCTAGCTGCACCATTTTGGGAGACCTCTTTAGGTCAAGCCATTTATGAAAATGGGACTACTAGACCACCTTATGTTACCCCCACTCAAGAAACCCCTCTTGGTGATGACTTTTTTAGAACAGTCAAGGAAACCCTCAATCATTTGCGTAACCTATGAGAAAATATAAAGAGGATACACCTTTCTCCTCTACCCCACCATTTATAAAGTATTCCACCTGGATACCATGCCCTTTCATCATCACATGTGACTCTTAACTTAGGGTCACGGGCTCAAAACATGGTTGTTCATGATCCGAGTCAAGCCTCCATCCCTACTCCATGCACCCTAAATCCCCCTACGATTTCTAACCCCCCTTTAGCTTCTATTCCTAGGGGGAAACCCCCATATCAAGTTGCATTACCTACTAGGGGAACCATCGCTAGCATGGGGCCAGCCTAGCAGTAGGAAAACCAATAGTTAGTACTCCTCCTCCAAGCACCAACGTGGTTACTCCATTTTTCATCCTGGGACAGCCAATGTTATACCAAAATACTGTCACCATCATGTGATAAGAAATTTGACATACCTACTTGCCCTGAATCCCAGCTTTTGGAGTGGAAACTAAATGGTTTTTCATCAATCTTACATGAAAATTCCTAGCACTGTGCATACCTCTTTATCCAGGAGCGGTACCCTTGTTCACACCGCCCATACTCTGTTGCCCATAAGCAATGCCACCACTTATGGCCCTTAGTCCATAAGCGGTTATTACCAGAACCGCTCTATCACTGAAGGAAAAATGCGATACCATGGGTAAAAAGGGAAAAAGAGAAGCTTCTCGAGGCTTCTAGGTGATAAGCCTCAAGATATCCCTTATCCCTATTGTAGTGGGTCAGTTGAGCTCGAGATCCCCCATCCTAGGATCTTGGAGGCCACCTCACCCACAAATATCTCAACCTACCCTATCCATCTAGCCTTATAAATACAAGCTTTTGGCCATGGTTGAGGGGGAGATCATTGAAGGTATTGTTATGTTGTTGGATTGATCCTTGGCCCAAGATCATTTGGAGAGAGCATAGAGAGCTAGAGTTGGAGATTTTGGGGATGAGAATTTGGTTTCATGGAGATGCATGCCAACACTAAGGCTTGGTTGTAAACTTCTTCATACTTAATTAATGCAAGTTGATTTATGTCCCACATATGCTGTTGTTGTTGTGGTTTTTCATATATGTTGCTAGATTCCTTAGTCACTAGCATAGATTAGTAGATCATATTCTGGTTGCTTTGATCTATTTCGCGTTGAGCTTGATTGCAGGTACATAGGTGGACTATCAAATCCTTGTATTCCAGATATCTACAGCATCTAGGGAGAGTCTTCAACCTCTATCCTCTATTTGTTCTTGATCTGAACCATTCAGACCAGTGGAACACCTTGCTGTCTGCAGGAGGTGAAATATTCCAGCTAACAAATCTGGCAAATCCGCAGGGGAAAGTCCTATCAGTTGTTTTGATATTCCTTAGTTTGCAACTCTTGTCCGAATCCAGGCTCCATTTGCTTTAACTCTCTTTAGTCAGATCTGCTTTCTGAATTGCATTATTTGGCTTTGAAATTTCCAGATCCATTCAGATCTGAGTTGTTTCGGTCTTTTATGCTCTGTTTCCATACTCAATTCATCAGTATTTTCCTTGATCTAGTCTTTTCTGATCTGATCCATTGTTCTTTTTTTTGTTTTGGCCATCTACAGGGAATTGTTCCCATGCTGTGTACGAGGAGAGGTGCCACCGCCTGAACAAAGTGAGCAGTAAGCGGTGCCACTGCCTGTAACCTATTTGCCAGGAGCGGTGCTGTCTTGGAAACGCTTTGTTAAACACCTCTGAAGCATGGTGCCAGGTAGGCATCATCCCAAAACACTTTCTCCTCATTTTGCTTTGCAAAAAATTGGATTTTAATTACTTTCGGTTATGTCATCAGGCTTGTGTTACTGAATCTGATGTGTGTGGCTTGCTGATTTGATGGTTTAGGACTGATTTGATTGGAATTTCAAAAGTTTTTTTAAGTATTTTTTATTGTTCATCCGCCTCTATGCTTGATTGGTTGTGTTTAAAGAAGGATTCCTTGTTTTCTGAAAAGTTTGGGGGTGTTATTGAAATCTATTTTCATTGCATAAACTGAAAGAAGAACACTAGATTAGCTTCTAGGTTTCATTTCTTACTTGCATAGTAAACTTCTTTTTCCTTCCTTCAAAAAAGAAAAGTTTTGATTGAGACTAGGACATCATCTTTGAGCATTGGATTTGAGTTTTCTAATTGGCTTTGCAAGCTTTTAGAACCTTCATGATCTTCCATCTCTCATGCATATAGGACTATCTCGATCAAAATTAAAAAAAATTGGTAGTTTTAGGTTAGATTTGATTATGTTTTCGAGACAATTGAGAAGATAGAGTGCATTTGTATGTAGGTGTGCCTTTTGTTTTTCTTTTAGGAAAATAGATCCTCACCCTTCTCATTTGCTTTCGAAAAGAAGTAATCGCTTTTGTAAAAGTTTTTGCTTGTCCTTGATTCGATGTTCATGACTATTGTTTGGAAGTATTTTTGGTTTTGAAACAAGAAGAAAACACTCTCTTCAATCCCGTAAGTAGGCATACTGAATGGTAAAGTGAACATTTGCACAAGCATACTGCATGGTTTTATTTTTTTGTCAAAACATCATGCATTCACCTAACCATACAAGTTAAAATTAATGGTAGTTGTAGGTTAAAATTTATGTAGTAACTTGAGTGATAGGTTAGAGACGTGTTCGGGTGCCGTTAAGTGTAGGAGCTGTCGTTATTTGTCAGTATTACATTCCGGGACTCGCACAGTTCATCCACATATCGTCGGTATATCGAACGGCCTTTCACATACCCTTGAGGTATATAGAAAGGTACGTCACGTACTCGATTGTATATCGGAAGGCCCCTTGTGTACGGTTATGCATTAGACACCACTACTACCGATTCAAGCTCCCACGTACCTTGAGAATATCGAGAGACCCCACTAGGGTACCTTATACATTTGAGAAAAGCCCTTTGGCTGTCCTATTTGGAGCCATACACCGAAAACAACATTCAGGGAGATTACTACGCATGTATCCTCGAGGTATACCACGAGTGGCGTCTTCTTGACAATCCTAGTGAGAGACCTGACTTTTGAACTCCTCTTGTCATTTTAAGTCTGCTTGTTTTGACCTATAGTTTGTGTAGGGAAGTCTTTTGGTGTGTTTCGTAGATTTTCAGACGTTAGGTTAGATAGGAACTGTACAAACTAGCTAAGTTAAGACAGTCCAGAAGAGTACGAGGCTTGCCACCTAATTTTATTCTTGGTTCAGGAGAAAATCCTATGGAAGCTATCGACCAAGAAGCCACTACCACCTCCCATGTGGGAGATAATGTGGTTGTGGAAATTGGAGTACCATATTCTTCACACTGGCCTCCCTTGGTCCAATAGCCTTCCCGGGAAGATTCATCGTTCCATTCTCCCATGGAAGGATGTGTTGATGATGTTGCTCGCTCGGATTTTGGTCCCAATGCTTCATTTTGGGAAACCCCTATAGGTCAAGCCATTGCTTCATTTGGTACCCATGGAATCTCTTCTGAAATTGAAGAAGAACATAGGAAATACCATTCTACCATTCTTCGCGCGAAGGAGATTGATAGGTAGATAGATGAGATATTAGGTCCAACACTACCAAGGTCCACATCTATTCCTAGGGGATATCGTTCACTCGCTGAATCTATGAGACCCATTGAACCAATTATAGATCATCCATTGACACCCCACAACCCAATTCAAGATACCACCCCTATCACCTCACATGTTATGTCTATCCCTAATCTTTCCCGGTCTTCTACACCTGAGATTCAACCCTCGATTCCTGTCTCATCAGTACCTTCTAATGTCGGGGGGCAACCCCCGGCATGACCTACGTTATCTAACACCAGAATTGTTGCTAGTCAAAGACAGACCTCTAACATAGAACCATCTATAGTTTATGTCCCTCCCACCCATACTAATGTGGTAAATCCCCCATCCAGTTCAGGTCAACCCTTGGGGGAACAACCTATTATATTTCAGTGTTCTGGATGTTATGGTTATCAAATACCTGTAGGTAATCATCCATCTAATCCTACAGGAATTCCTTATGCTATAATTCCATACCCTAGTAACACTTTTATGGCATGGGGGAAACCCAACTGGTCTTACATTCCAGCTATGGGAGGGATACCTATACATACTGCAGGAGGTGCGGGAGGACCACCTTATGGAGGTCCTCCCCCTGGGGGACCTAATGGTCCTAGAGGATATGGAAACTTTCCTCCTTATGGTCCTAGTGGTCCTAGTGGTCCTGGGGGACCTAGTGGCTTCCCTCCCTCTTGCTCTGGAGGGTCTAGTGGCCCTCCACCTAGTGGTTCCAATGGATCTGGAGGTTTAGCACCTCCTGGAGGCTTCAGAGGGTCTGGTGGTCCACCTCCTGGTGGTCCTGGTGGTCTTGGTGATCCCGATGGTCCTGGTGGTCCCAGTAGCCTTGGCGGTCCTCCTCCTGGAGGCCCTGGTGGTCCTAGTGGTCCTAATTCTGTAAATAAACCCCCCATGGGTGGATCTTCCAGTGGTTCTTCCTCACAGCAACCTATTTATCAGTCTACCTATGGTCCTACTGGTAGTTATATGCCATATCAATATTACCAGTATGTGCAACCCAATAGACAGTTACCCTTCCTATCAACTTTGGACTTGCCTGATTTTTCCAAGTTGATTAATGATCCCATTCGACACAATCCCTTGTGGCCTCCCATTCAGGTAAAGTTACCATCGGATATTCTAAAATTCGATGGAAAACAGGGTGAAGATCCACAGAACCATGTTATGACTTTTCATTTATAGTGTTCTTCGAACTCCCTCATGGATGATTCTGTCCGGTTATGACTGTTTCAATGAACTTTGACCGGTACAGCCGCGAAGTGGTACATTGAACTCCGACAACATTTGTTTGTGGATTTTGGCTCATTGGCAATCTTGTTCCTTACACACTTTAAACTCCCTATTCATTATGAAATGGGCACTGAACTTTTAAGTTCTCTGCAACAAAACACCTCTGCCCATGTTTCTAATCATATTCATGAGTGGAGAAGGCAGAGAAGGCTTATTAAGGCCCCAATTCCAGATCAGTTGTTAGCTGATTGGTTCCCTAAGTCCTTGTTTCGTCCTATTGCCCGATATGTGGCTATGGGCGGTGTCGTTACCGAAGAGAAGGCTATTATCAGTACCTAGACTTGGTCTATTCCCAGTCTAGAACTCTTTATGACCTAATTCATCAAACTCCTCACCCCAGCACTAACCCTACCAAGCCACTAGCAAAAGTACCTGTTGATGGGGTTATTGGTTCAATCTACTCTTCGTTTGCAGCAAAACCTGCCAAGAAAACCCAAATTGCTACTCCTTCAACTCCTAAGGTTTCCACCGAGTTCAATTATATTCAAAGTAATCAAACCACGAGTAATAAAAAAAAAGGTAAAAATAGAAATAAAAAACCTGGAAACCAACAAGAGACCCCATGACCAACCAATAATGACAACGACAAAGGGAAAAAGAAGGCTAAATATCCCTGTCTGTTATGCAGTGGTGACCATTTTTCAAAGGAGTGTCCCCATAGGGATGAAATCTCCTAGTTTCTGAAGTCTAATCCCGCACCTACAGTACTTACAGATCCCTTTCCCTCTCAACAACAATTGGTAGACCACATGTCTAACTAGGGTAACTCTAGTTCATCAGAGGAAATTCATATGATGTCCTCAGATACCATCCATCTACAAACTCGAAGCAAGAATTATGATAAACATGTAGATAATAAAGAAGATCAATCTTCTTCAGGGAAAGCTCCCTCTTCTAGTTCTCCGGAATCCTCTTCTGCTGTCCCTTTATCTATCGAGAAGCCTACTCTCGACATGATTTTGCACCCACCAAAGAGTACTCTTCAGAAGGATATCTTTAATCCCAATGCCTGAGCTATTTAATTCTATAATGTGGTTGAAGATCTCGCTCAGGCACCTTGTGCGATGTCTACCCTAGAAGTACTCCAAAGTTGCCCCACACAGTGCAAGAACTTATTGACATCTTTAGGAGCTGTAGACCCGGATAACACTAACTTGATTCATTTCAAAGTTGAGAACTATAAACCTATATTACCACATAAACTTGCTTTTCTAGATCATTATGAAAGTAGTGGGGAAGGAAGTCTTTCGAACGGTACTATATGAAGGAGCTTCGACCTTGATATTATCTCTGACTTGTTGGAAAGCTCTTGGCTCTCCCGAGCTTGTCACATCACCTACGACCCTTAAAGACTTTGATGGATGGGGTTTTCGACCCCATGGTTTCATATCAGCCCTCGCAGTTGAGCTGGGGGGAAAAACCATTTCCATCCAAGTAGAAGTGGTATATGCCCCTTTAGATTACAACCTCCTTCTAGGAAGGAATTGGTTCTATGCCATGACTACTATTACTTCAACAATATTTCGAACTGTCCAATTCCCGCATCTAGGGAGAATAGTTACTATTGATCAACTTGAGTTCTATACGTCATATGTTACTACCTCCATGGCTAATAACATCCCCATGTTAGGCCAGTCCCCTCCTCTTTACTAGTTGATTGGCGTAGGCATGCTGAATGACTCATCCCTTATGGGGATTTTTCCATCTACTCCTCCTCGCACGGATACCGCGATAGTACATATGATCACCTCATTTGATTATGATACTAAGGGAAAAAATGTTGTTGAGTCCACCTTGTTGAGTCCTCATGAAGCTATGTATGAAAAAATTCAAACTTTTTTTGATGATCACATTGATGAGCTTCATCTAGTGGCTTGGGATCCTTACCATTTATTGTACTGGTTAGAACCTTCTCTTCCAGTTCTAGACTATCTTTCTGAGAATTTTCCTTCCGATGAGTCCATTATGGAGACCATGAATACGGATGAGCCTATTTGGGAGGAGCACCATCATAGATCCATGTTCCTCCCTAATACCAGTTTAGGTAGCCATGATTTTGCATCCTTGTTTCCTAGTGATATTGTCAACATTCCGCAAAGTCCTATATTGTTGCAAGATACATATTTTGAAGGAAACCTTTGCAACATTACTCAGATGAACCCAATTTACATATCAGCAAATCCTGATGTTATTGAGCACGTTCATGTTGGGAAAAACTGCTCCACCAATGAATTTGAAGCATATAAGGCACTTTTTAAGGAGTTTCGTGATATTTTCACCTGGTCCTATGAAGAGATGCTGGGTATCAACCATTCCATTATGGTCCATGAGATTAAAACTTATCCCATGGAAAAACCTATCAGGTAAAAACTTAGGCAAGTCCATCCTCGAAAGGTCACAGCTATTAAAGCTGAGATTGAGAAACTTTTGAAAGCTGGTTTTATTTATCCTATACCTCTGACGGAATGGGTATCAAACGTTGTCCCTGTCAATAAAAAGCAAGGCACCATTAAAGTCTGCATTGACTTTAGGGATTTAAATAAAGCTTGTCCCAAGGACTGTTAGGTA
>LPNX010644411.1:263188-302276 GCA_001517045.1 Pseudotsuga menziesii | reverse complement strand
ATATATATATATATATATATATATATATATATATTTTTTTTTTATTTTTTATTTTTAGGATCAGTTTCTGTATCGTTTTTAGTCGGACTGAACCATTGGGATGGATGTCGTCGACAACATAGGGTCCCATCCATTATGTGTGCAGTTTCTTTGGTTTTCCTTTTACTCGACTGTTATAGAGTAGAGCAAGGTCTCCGATCGACAAGTTTTTGTTCTTAATGTTACGGTCGTGCCAGGCTTTTTGCTGTTGTTTTTGGATTTCCTAGTGTTGAATAGCCATAACTCTATGGTCTTCCAGCTTACTGAGTTGGAACAGTCGATCCTTTCTTGCATGCTTGACATCGATATGTAGTAGTTGAGCTACAATAGGTGCCTGCTGTCGGAAGTGTAGGGGGACGACTGCTTCTTGGCCATATACTAGTCGAAAGGGAGTTTGGTTGGTCGACCGTTTATACGCAGTCCTGTATGCCCATAAGATTGCAGGGATTTTCTCATCCCAGTCATCTTTGTCGGTATTGCATATTTTTGTTAACCCTTTTGTCAATGTTTTGTTGAAGGCTTCAATCGCACCATTCGACTGAGGGTGGTATGTTGTACTTCGACGGCGGTCAATGTGAAACTGGTCGGTTAAGTGTTTGATGGTTTTGTTAATGAAGTGTGATCCTTGGTTGCTGATCAGGGTGAGGGGACATCCAAATCGAGTAATGATGTTTTCATAGATGAACCTAGCAGCTACCTCGCTTGAACATGTTTCGACAGGTTTAGCTTCTGCCCATTTAGTAACATACTCTACTGCAGTGATGATATATCTTGCACCTGATCGTCGGGCTGGGATAGGGAATGGTCCTATGAAGTCTATGGCCCAAATTTCAAATGTGAGGCTAGGTTTTACAGAGATCAGGGGAATTTCCATACTCGGCAGTGGTCGACCAAGTCGTTGGCATCTGTCACATCGACTAACAAAGGTTTTACAATCTCTGTGGAGTGTCGGCCACCATAATTCAGACTGTTGGATTTTCTTGGCAGTTGTGTCGGCTTGGAAGTGTCCTCCTGCAGGTCCATAATGAGCTTCGTGTATGATTTGGTCTCGTTCATGGTCTAATACACATCTTCTAAGGACATCGTCTAACCCCATTTTATATAGAAATCCATTGATGAGGCTGTATGGGGCAGCCTTCATAGCTAGAATTTTCTTTTTCTTAGTGTTCAAACCTTCTGGTGCCTGACCTGTCTCTAATAATTGTGCTATCTCTTCCAGTTCTGCTGGTACTGCTTCTATACGAAATAGGTGTGCGTCCGGCAAGTCGTCGTCGACTCCGGTCGGTTCCTCTCCTGTGTTGATATGGGATAGGTGGTCGGGCCCAACATTGAGCTTTCCTGGTCGGACCACTAATTCAAACTCAAACTCTTGAAAAAGAAGTAGCCATCGGCAAATTCTTCCGTGATGAAGGGGTTTATTAACAAGATATTTCAACGCTTGATGGTCGGTGTAAAATATGAAGGGGTTGGCTAACAGGTAATGTCGATACTTTTGAAGGGCAAAGACCATACCTAAGGCTTCTCTTTCAGTGGTCAAATAGTTCTTTTCAGCCTTATTGAGTTTTTGACTGCTGTAAACTATTGGGTAATCCATTCCATCATCCCCTGGTTGAGTCAAGATTGCTCCAATAGCTATCCCTGATGCATCAATATGTACATGAAATTTGGTAGACCAATTTGGAAATTTAAGTATGGGGGCTTCGACCAGTTTTCTCTTGAGTTTGTCGAAGGATATTTGGCATTCCTCTGTCCACTTAAATTTTTGATCTTCTTTTAGCAGCTCTTCCAGAGGGTAGGTCATGTCTGAGTAATGTCTGATAAACTTCCTATAATACCCTGTATGTCCCAATAACACCCGAACTTGTTTAGGGTTTATCGGAGGCTTCAAGTCGAGGATGATTTTAATTTTGGCAAAATAAACCTTAATACCATCTTTGCACACAACATGTCCTAGTAGTATCCCTATGGGGGTCATAAAGATACACTTCTTAATGTTTAAGGAGAGTTGGATCTGTCGACATCTCTCTAGCATAAGTCGGAGCCATGTGCAGTGATCCTTTAGGGTGGAATATATAGTCCAGTCGTCGAAGTAGACTGCCATGGTTTTATAGATGTATTCTTGGAAAGTTTTTACAACAATTCTGGAAAAGACTGCAGGTGCATTCTTTAATCCAAAAGGCATCACCCTATAAGAAAAATAACCAAATTCATAGACAAATGTCGTTTTCTTCTGGTCTTCCTTTGCTATAGGTACTTGGTTATATCCTAAAAATCCATCTGTGAATGAGTAGCATTCATGTCCTGCCACTTCATTCAAGATTTCATCAGCATAAGGGGTTGGGAAGGGATCTGTTAGTGTGACTTTATTAAGCTCTCTAAAGTCGACACAAATTCTTAACCTAGTTGGGTCATGTTTCTTAGGCTGTACGACCATGGGGCTTTCCCATTCCGACTGGTCGATGGGGTAAATGATTCCTACTGCTAACATGTTGTCTATTTCCTTCTTAACTATTTCCTTATACTTATGAGCTAGTTTATAAGGTCATTTCTTAACAGGTCAGACATCAAGTTTAGTATATATTTTCATCTCTCCCATTTCCTGTACTAGTCCTTTTAAGTCTTTGTAGTCCTGTGCAAAGACATCTTGGAACTCTCTAAGTAGGTTTACAATTTCAGTGGTTTGATGTTCGTTCCAATAGTCTCCAATCTTAGCTATCTTTGGATGGTCATCATTTGAAATGTCGACCTCCTTAGTTTTTATTTTTGCATCCAGCCACTCTGGTGCTTTACCTTCATTGATCAGCCGACTTCCCTCTTTGAACTGTGAGAATGTAGCAGGAAAGTCGGCTGCAGTCATTCTGTCAATGTCGGGTTTATCTGTGGTCTCGACTTTCAAGATGGAATAGATAGGTTTGTTAGTTTCACTGTGGTGAGGGTTCCATCTAAAGATTTTGCCTGTGGTGTGTTCATTTTCTAAGTGCAAGCGGGTCGACTATGGTCGGGATGTAGTTTGTATAGTATTACAGTCCTTAATCGGTTGATGGTTCGGGTAGGGTTGAGTGACAGTCGGTTGGAGGAATTGTTTGATTTGCTGTGCTGTTTCATCCAATTTTTCATTTTGAGGTGTAAACTGGAAGTCTTTGATAAAGGTGTCTCTCAATTCCTGCCAAAAGAAGGTTTCTCCCCTAGCTTCCTCCATTTTATACCATTTGTTAGGTAATTCGTCTAAGGTTGAAGGAAACAAATGGGGCCAGGCTCTCTCGTCTTTGTAACCAAGTATTTTCCACTCCTTTTCACAAGTCCTAATGTGGTCTTCCGGGTTCTGGCCTTGAGTGAAGATAGGGATTTGAGCCTCCTGTGTTAACTTATTCCCTTCGAACCGTTCGACAAAGAAGGTTGAAGCAGTTGTCCAGGTCTGTAGTTTTGATTGATGGGTATCCCACCATCTAGCTGCTTGACCTGTAAATGTTTCCACTAAGCTTTGCAGTCGACCATGTTCTCCAATATTTTTAGAGACTTGTTCGACATGCATGACTGGG
Source organism: Pseudotsuga menziesii (assembly GCA_001517045.1). Classification (NCBI taxonomy): domain Eukaryota; kingdom Viridiplantae; phylum Streptophyta; class Pinopsida; order Pinales; family Pinaceae; genus Pseudotsuga; species Pseudotsuga menziesii. Next base: position 298,698 of record LPNX010644411.1, on the reverse strand, counting down.
GAGTCCCTCTCCTTATACCGGGGTAGTTGAGTATTGTTTAAGTTCATGGGTTGTAAGGTAGGACGTTCCCTTTGTTTCTTTTCAAAAATTTTAGGTATAATTGATACGATGAAGCACTGTCGGGTGGGTTTTTTCTGTATTGTGTGAATAGTCCAGCACCCTATTGCTTGTGTTTCATAGTTTTCTATCTCCCAGTCATAGAGTTCAGCGTCTGAATTATACCCGACTGATTCTGGGTTACCTAAGTAAAGCTCCCCTTGGGCGTTTGGTTCAGTATAGTCGGTATTGTTCTGGATCTGATAAAGTTGTTGGATATCGACTTCCTCATCAATAGGTTCAATCCAAGGTTGTCTTTGGGATGGATTGATAGGTACTATGACCTTTTGGCCATTTCCTTTGAGCTTAATACATTCTTTGTCTAAAGAGATAGAAGCTTTCATCTTTCGACCCCAAGGTCGACCTACAAGTGCTGGGAAGGAGCTAGATCCTTCCTTTGGGTCAATAATTTCGAAATCAACCTTGGTTGATATTCCTTTGATGGTTGTGTCTACGTTTTTCCAAAACCCAATGGGTTCAATGAGACCTTGGTCGGCCAGTTTTAGATAAATGCCTGACTCATAGAGTCGAGGTCTTCCCATCTTTTTCCATGTGTCTCGGGTCATAATATTCACCTGCGACCTGAAATCAAGCACCACTTGTCGGACATGAAAACCTTCGATTTCCAGGTTGACTAGAGGGTCGACATCGTTTTTGTCTTTTTGATTTAGGTTACAAATTTTCTTAGTTTGTTTTTCAGGGTTAGTATTTTTTATTTGATGTAATAAATCAATGAAGTGGGCTACCGACTCATCTGTTTGAATGAGATGGGTTAACTGTTGTGTCATGCGAAGTCGACTGTGAATAATGTCTTCTTGTTGTGCAATGTTTTGAAATATGTGTGATGCCTCTTGATAGGTGTGTTTTTGTTTTATAGGGTCTGGATAATTATTTGTGTCTTGTATTTTGCTAATTTGGGGGTTATCAGGCCCTGTTTTTATGCCTTGACGAGTGATAATATGCAGATTTTTAGTATGTAATACATCATGCTTTTGTACACAGAACAAGACATTAACATTATTTTTCATATTAATTTTTTCCAACATAATAGGACAATCCTCCAAGGAGTGATTGCCTACTCCACAATGCGTACAGAATTTCAGGTCAGTTCTGTCCTTGTACGGACAGTCTCCGCATCTGTGCCCCTCTTTGTAGCAAATGAAGCACTGGCTAGGTCGACGAGGGCGTATGTCTCGATTCCCAACGAATCGACCTCTTCCAAACCCTGGTCGTCGGTTGTCATACCGACGTTCGTATCGTCGGCCGTTAGCTTGTTGCCCATTTTGATTGTTTGGATTGCTTTGCTCATTAGTCTGTGCTACTACGTTTGTTTGGTAGACGGCCTGATAGTTCTGTCTATTTTTCAGGTTCAGTTGATAGTCGGCCGTGTTGTGGCTTTTTGTCTCGCAGATGGCACACCAGGAGGCCTTTCCATTCTTCATGTTGTATGGACAGTCAGCTGTAGAATGGTCTCCACGTTCCTGGCAGATGTCGCAAAACACTTTATTCTGCACAAAACGGACATCTTGTCGGTTGTACTGCTGTCGAGAAGTATCTTTTGAATGACAAGTCGTTGAACAGTTGGTACACCAGATCTCTTGATTCTTCAGGGTCAACTCTTTTAAAGACTTCTGGACATTTTCTAGTTGTTCCTCCAGGCAGTGGTCTGTTGGATACGCAGGGATATCTTCATCCATCTCGACCTGCAAAGATTTTGTCAGCACGTCTTCATATGTCTTGAAAGTTTCCAGACTGATATGTCGGTGAACTTTCTGTGATAGATCTGCAAGGAACCACTGAATTAATAATTGTTCGTCAATAACATAATCTAGTTGGCTCAGTAGGTCCTTCCATCGTTTGTCATAGTCGCGGACAGTTTCTCCTGGCTTCTGTTGGGTTGTTTTTAGCTTTTTGGCCGCCAGGTGCTTAGCGTCTGGAGTTTTGAAAAAGGATAGGAACTGCGCCTTTATCTCTGCTTTGGTCGCTTTGGGGGTCCTTTCTGTGAATGTCATGAACCATGTTAAGGCTCTTTTGCGTAGGGCCCCTGCGAACTGGGCCATCTATCGTTCTTCATCTGTGACCTGGTTTGCTTCCCAGGTTGACTCGCAGACGAACCAATGTCATCTGGGGTCTTCATCCCCCTCGTAGAGAGGAATGTGAGCAGTGCCATGACCCATGCTTGAATCACTATCACTACTTTCAGAAGTTGGCGAGGTGGGTTGTGTGGGTGGTGGTGAAAGAGGTGGGGTTGTTGATACGGTCGAACCTGTGGGGGTGACGATGGGGTTTTGGTCGACGGAACTTGTGCTTTTGTCGATGGTCGATTATTTCTCGTCGTACAGTGGATTGTTGATAATTTGTCTTCTCGATGGCCCACTGTCACTTTGCGTGCTCAGGTCTAACTCTTGGGTATCTTCTAAAGTTGTATGTGGTAGGGGGGGTGCTCCTTCATGTGTCGGTAGGAGCAAGTGGATACTGCGAAAGGAAGGTGCCATTTCAAAGTTCACCCAGTTCCCTTCGACCAGTCGGCAAATGACAAGGTGTCAGCCCGGGTATGGTTCATCACCGAGTCGACTCCATATTATGATGTCACCAGCTCTCAGTCGAAGGTCGTCTTCAATAATAGTCTGTATTACGGTATGTGAATTGGCTGGAGACAGGGTTACTTCATCGGGAATCGTTATTTGGAGAGATTCTTGCTGCTCTATCCACACTTCTTCATCCTTAGGGGCCATCTTTTCCTCTATGCCTTCTTCTTGTCGGTCATGACCCGACACTAGCGGATTCTCATCACGGTCGGTCTCCCTAGGGTTTTGTTCTCGACACAGCTCGTCGGCTCGTTCACGTCTGGCTTCCCTTCTTTGCTGTCGTTCGTCCCTCTCGATTTTCTTAATGTCCGACATACGTTCATACAATGCTATTCCTGCGAGTCCTCTTCGGTCGACTGTTCATTACTGGTTTGGTCGACTAGTATCCACTATGCTCCCTCTCCGACACACGACCAGCTACCCCCCCATAGCCTACCCAACGCTTTTTAGAAAGCTCGGAGAGTTCTGTCTATTTGCTCAGGAAGTATTCCCACTCCCTTTCAGCGATGAATTTCTCCCACTTCTTTTGCTTATCCGCCCAATTAGTGTTTGATGGTAGTTCGTACAATGGTGGTCGAGGTTCTACGATATGGCCTGCTCCTTTCTCTATCAGGAATTTGAACAGCAGCGTTGGTAAGGAGCACAGAAATTGGTCGGTGAAATCTGTGTAGAATTTGGCTTTTACAGTTTCCACTGAGGTTCTGTCTTCGATTGCTTGCTCTTCACAGAAGTCGTCGGCGATCTTCTCATACCACTCCGACAGATTTGTCCTACCCCTCGAATAAGTTTCTCCAGCAACTGTTCTTCTTTAGTTGCATCGGTCTTTTTCATCTAGGAGTTTCTTCAGTAGTTGTGGCACGGATTCAACAAACTTCTCGTGTGTCTCGGTGAAAAATCTGGCTTTGGCTTCTGCAACTGTTAGTCTATTCCTACATGCGTAATTTTGTAAGTAATTGGGAATCTTACGCTCCCACCAGTCCTTTATCTCCTGCTCTGGTATCATATGTGAACAGATATTCTAGACATGTACTACCGGCAACGGAACCAATGGTGTAATCTCACAGATCACATAAGGTTACCAATAATACATACTAAAACATACACAATTATAAACAGAGACTGAGACAAGAACAGATAGGATAGAACAGAATATTTTATTACAATGAGTTCATACAAAGCACAGAACTGAACTGAGTTCTTGTGTGGATCAACAGCCTAATATATACAAGTTACAACAGTTACAGAATAACTACCTATCGGTTCAGTGAACCGACACGACTGTTAGTTAGCCGACTTAATTAACTAGTTTAGTCGGCCGACTGACTTAGTCGGTCCATCAACTTAGTCGGTTGACTAAGTTGGTCTTCGTTCAAGTCGACTTATGTCGACTTGCTCCTTCTACACACATCACTGCTTGAGACACCCTATGTAGTAGCTTGCTAAATTGGCTCAGTACTCCCATTGTAGATCTATGATATCTAGTCGGGAGATCATCTATGTCAGCATCTAGGATGCCTAGAGTCAACCTATCTAGGTTCTCCTCCAGCTCCCCGGTGATATCATCACCTCATGGTACGAAGTGATCTCCTGTTCACCTATCCAATGGAGATGCTCCTCCAGGCCTTGCTACTGCAACATCTGCATGAGAACAAACAAGTCTCATTACTTATCATAAAAAATATAAAATATAAAAAACATAAAAGCATTGTCCATTCTACGGTTTCTTTCTTCTTGTGGATGTCACCTCACTACCCTCTAGGTGGGAGTGGTAGGTCAAGATCTCCTGTGAAGTCTATGCCTGCATAGGCATAGTCCTCGATCATGAGCATCTCATCTCACAACCATCTGAAGAACAGATCACCGAACTTCACTCTACCCCTAACCACTCCTGTGCAAGCCATGACTTGGACCCACCTCAGCATACAGGGGTCCCATGGTCTCAGATTTCGAAAATTCACTTGGGGCCTCATCTGTGCAACCCGCTCGAAGAAGAAGCAGGCTAAGATGGAACCAAAGCCAAACTGCTTCAGCTCTCCCTGCTGACATTTAGTCAGTTGATCCTTGAATATTGGAAGCATATATTCCACCCAGTTGAACACCGTAGGTGCCATGGACTCTAGGGCATACATCATATGTTCCCTAGAAGCCTTGTGCACACCCTAAATACCTGCCACCCTTTGCATGGTGAATAGAACAATCCATAGATCCCTGTCTGTCATTACCCTGATGGGGATTTTATTCCCCGATGTACTTGTTCTTGGTGCATAGTGCCAATCTATAAGCTCTCTAGTAGTAATGTCCCCACCACGGGAACCTATTAGTGAGATGGGGGCACCCCATCTCGATAAGCCAATCAGGAAGTAGATATCCTCTACCTCCACTGTAAGTATATGTGCCCCTACCTCAAAATACTGCTGTTCTGGATTCCACATCTGTAGTATGTGTTCCAGTAATCTCTCTTAAGACACCATGCTTGGGGTTCGAAAAAAATTCAGGAGCCCATAGTCCTGGAGTGCAGTAATGAAAACCACATTTCTTTCAGCAGCAACATCCTCATTATCATGTGTTCTTTCCTTCCATATCACCATGTTTTGAGTCACCTAGACTTGCTAAAAACAACAAAGGTATGCATTAGGATCATCCTTGAGTCATTGCAAATCAAAAGAATGAGTATTCTTTTCCCATATCATTTGTTTAAATTATCCACGGTCAGCACCACCTATGCCCCATTGGAGATAGGCAGTGGCACCACTCGTACACTGTATTATCGGCGCAGTTCTAGGGTGGAACCACGTATCCCACAAGGAGTACCCGCAGTGCCTGCATTATGAGTTTTAGGGCTCGTCATTTAATCCTAAAACCCCACCAAATCTCAAAATAGAAGCTATGAAATGAAATATAAGGGTCTTAGCTGTTACCTGAAACTGGCAAGGCTAAAAACGAATGGTGGAAACTCTAGGTATCATCTATGGAAGATCTAGCTAGAAAATGCTCCAAGTGCTCTCTGCTAGAGGTAAATAGTGAAATGTTTTGATTTTTTACTATATACTTGACTTATATAGACATTTTTTGGGTCCGAATTACTATGGTTTTGATATAAAATCATGTTTTAGTCAAATTCTATTTGGTGTAATCGCTTAATGTTGCTTTGAATGTATTTCATGCTTGTTGCTGAGTCGTCTGCAAGATAAGGGAACTCTAGTAAAAAACTTTGGGAAGTTTGTTTATGGATTTTTGGTACTTTCACAAAATAGAAAAGGTCATTGAGCATTTATTATGACACTTTGTCATGCTCGTTAAAATTCAGTATCAAAGTTCTGAGTCGATTTCAAGTTTCTTTCCAGGCTCGTAAAATACAACGTTGTGTAAAGAAGCATCATGGAGTCCTCTCTTCAACTCTTTTTCAAACTCCTTCAACATGAAAAGATAGTCGAGTCTGTTTTCGAATATTTCCAAGCTCATAAAAAGTGACATTGTGTAAAGAAACCTCATGGATTTCTCTTTAAACCCTTTTTAGGCTCCCTAAATATGAAAAGATCGTCGAGCAATCTTGTCATCTTCACGCTCGTTAAAGTATTTGAAGAGTCGTCCGACCGATGGTAGGTTATCTATTTTTCGGTTTGGATAGGACTATTTACAAAAAAGGATCACTCTAGCCAATCATGACTGGAATATTTCTCTAAGGTATGATTTTACAGTTTTTCGAGCCCTAGAGACTAAATCATACAAAAAAGGACCCATTTGGAGTCTTCTTCCATATTCGTTTAGACTCTCTAAACATGAACAATACTGATTTTTCTTTCAATGGACTCATTAAAATTAAACATTGAGGGACCCATTTTGGGATCGAACCACTCCTCTCTCAGGTTCGTAAAACATATGAGTTTGGAATTTCCTTCCGATGAACTATATCGAGTGTTTGTTACCCTCTTTGAACTCATAAAACCGAAAAGAGGAACTCATCAATCATGATGGGGGAAATGGGAAGGGAATCATCTTGCAAATAATGGCAGTTGCTTGTCATTACCTTTTAACATGGCACTTGTCTGCACAATCATGCTAGTCAATTGGGTATTCAGCTGATCTCTGTGACGATCCACTTTCATGAGTCATGTCAATCCTTTGAGTCTTTCAAAAGAATGCATTGTCCACTATCGAATTGTGTATCTATCCTGTTTAGTCATGCTTCCAATTCTTTTTGTCGTGTCACCCAATGTTCAAAGGGGATTTGAAGAAGTCTTACTTCTGTAGTCTACACAGTCTTTGTGTTAGTATCTTTGAGTTAGTCATATGGTTACTACATGCACATCATTCCAGAACTATGTTTCGAGTTTCATGTCGTCGATGTGGGACTCATCATGGCCCTCCTTCAATGAGACTATCCCCATAGACATCAGCTCATCATCTAGGAAAGTATTAGAAACAATGGTTAGTACCTTGAGATCTATATGCCTTAATGAAATATTCTCTCGCTCTCGACATAGGTTCACATCATTGACCTTTGATCGATAGAATCGACTAGGTGTTCGACGTCAGGACATCTATTCACACTCAGTAGATTGTACTAGAGTACCTTGGGAATCATTGACATTAATGGTGATATCCCTCGCACTTGTTAACGGTTCACATCATTGGCCGGTAATCAAGTGGTTTCTACCATGTTCGACTTCAAATCATTGTAATCACATGGATAGAATCGTACTTTGTGGAGGATGAGATGAAGACCCTAAGAATTTGTTTAAAGCGCTCACTTCTTTTCCCCAGGTTGTAATGGAGTTTTGTATATCTAGCATGGATCCACATTTTTATGGTCATGGCTATGCTAAAATTTGTGTTTGTATGACATAGATCTACGTTGTATGTCTGGTAGCTATGTCCAAGTTTGAGTCCTCTATCACATGGATCTATGATGTATTCTAGTAGCCATGTTTGTTTATTCCACTCATAGATATGCCTTTTATCGGTCCGTAGCTATGAGTTTGGTTACTTGTGTCTATGAGTCAACATACTAATGCACTACAGATGCCTACTTGATGACATGCTCCAATCGAGCCAATAATTTCATCTCCTGGAAATGAATTGTTCTCAAAGCTCTCATTTATTGTATCCCTCTAAGACTCATGTTTTGGGGGGCATCTTGTTATACCAAAATCCTGTCACCATCATGTGATAAGACATTTGACATACCTAATTGCTTTGAATCCCATCTTCTGGAGTGGAAACTAAATGGTTTTTCATCAATATTACATGAAAATTCCTGGCACCGCGCATACCCCTTTATCCAGGAGCGGTACCCTTGTTCGCACCGCCCATACTCTATTTCCCATAAGCGGTGCCACCACTTATGGGCCTTAGTCCATAAGTCGTTATTACCAGAACCACTCTGTCACTAAAGGAAAAAGGCGGTACCCTCAGTAAAAAGGGAAAAAGAGAAGCTTCTCAAGGCTTCTAGATGATAAGCATTGAGATATCCCTTATCCCTAATGTAGTGGGTCAGTTGAGCTTGAGATCCCCCATCCTAGGATCTTGGAGGCCACCTCATCCACAAATATCTCAACCTACCCTATCCATCTAGCCTTATAAATACAAGATTTTGGCCATGGTTGAGGGGGAGAACATTGAAGGTATTGTTATGCTGTTGGATTGATCCTTGGCCCAAGATCATTTGGAGAGAGCATAGAGAGCTAGAGTCAAAGATTTTGCGGATGAGAATTTGGTTTCATGGAGATGCATGTGAACACTAAGGCTTGGTTGTAAACTTCCTCATATTTCACTAATGCAAGTTGATTTTTGTCCCACATATGTTGTTGTTGTTGTTGTGATTTGGCATATATGTTTCTACATTCCTTAGTCACTCGCATAGATTAGTAGATCATATTCTGGTTGCTTTGATCTGTTTCGTGTTGAGCTTGATTGCAGGTACACATGTGGACTATCAAAGCCTTGTATTCCAGATATCTACAGCATATAGGGAGATTCTTCAACCTCTATCCGCTATTTGTTCTGGATCTGAACCATTCAGACTAGTGGAACACCTTGCTGTCTGCAGGAGGTGAAATATTCCAGCTAACAACCAACATGGGTTTAACCCACCTATTAGCACTTAGAATGTACCCAGGTTGTGAAAGATAAATCCTGAGGTAACATCAAAACCAATTTAGACTATATTTCTGACCCAATACAATCAAAGAGGGATCTCTCACTATTTACAAGGTTTTCATACTCAAAATATTCAGTCAAAGACAGTCAGAAGGTCATATTTCTAAATAGAATGAGTTTTTTTATAAGGTTTGGTGGGACAATCGTGGAGGAAACCATTGGGCCATGGAGTCAACTATCAGATCTGAAACAAGTTGCAGGAGGTAAGAAGTATGAAGGTTTGTGGATAGAGGCAAGATAGACATCATTTCTTCAATATGGATTTATTAGCAGGTTGATTAGTGGGAAGAGGGAGACATCCCGTCAAACAGAGCACCTAGCTAGGGTGAATTCTGTAAGACTTTAGAAGAAAATGTTTAAAAATTCTTGAACAATTGATCGAGAGAAAACAAGATGAATTCTGGCCCATATACACTAATGCCCAAACATGAAAGCAAATAGAAAATGGAGTGAAAACAAGAAAAACAGTCACGTAAAGAAATCACTTATTGAAGAAAAGGATGGCACATGAATCTCTACGATGAGAGGTTTAATGTTCCTCTTTTGCAATTTTATTCATCTCAAAAACTGAAACCCATTACAATGCAGAGTGTAATACTCTAAAAATTTCATAAAAATTTAAAATTTTTCTTGCAACAATAAATGATTACAATCGTCTCCTAAGAGAGTCACTTAACGACTAACAATTAACATACTAAGTTCTAATCTAGACACTAAAACAAATTCATTTTTCAAATTCAATAATTTACGTTCTTCATTAACTGCATTCGAAATTTTGTGTTGAAAGAATTATCTAGTAAGTAAAATGATCTGAAATAGTATGAGCTGAAAACAATTGTTTGTTTACTATGTACTAAATTTTGTCTTCTGCTTATATGAAGGAAATTTAGTTCATTCCTGAGGCTTACTTACCTCTTGAAGCTAATGGAGTGAAATGATGATTCTTGTAAAGGTCTTTTTACAGGTAAGACGTTTTGTATTCCAGTTTCAGGATAGTGGTTAATTATCTCAACTTGCTAAAGTAAAATGCTATAATATTTGTTTAGTTTACAGCTTTGAGATAAATAAGGTATTGTCGAACCTGTTTCCTTTCCTAATCTTGGAATTGTTAAGTTGTTACACAATGTTTGAGGTATATTTTGTTAACCTCCTTATTCTTAGTTTAAGAACATAATGTTGGCCTATATATTTTATTCTTATTTATTCTTTTATAAGTATAAGTACTTAGAAACCAAGCAAATAGAAATAGATTATTTCCAGCTAACTTGATTATAACTTGTACATCCTATATTTATCCTTTGTTGTTATATTAAAAACCTACTCTTACATGCAATTCTAGAGGATGCTAAATTTTGCAAACTGAATCTCGCAATACATTGTTACTTGTTACCAAGGAAATTTATATGCACTTGTATCCACATATTTTCAATTGTTACATGAGCAAGTATTATCTAAGTCCAGGCATTGTTACAAGGTATAAAAGATATGACATTTACATATATATAAAACTAGCGATTTTATGCAGAGTACAGTTTTACTAACTGCCTAGGTATTTACCCTGTGAAAGTGCCAAAGAATACAGTATAAGGCTATAAGTGTAGTATTAATGCTTTTATTTAAGGGGTGGAAGGTTCATTACCTAAAGAACAAATATAAACCAATCACCTTTGCATAACCTAATACTCATTAAAAAGTGTTTATATAATAAGTATACCCTATCTATGCAAAAATACTTTTAGCAAAACTATGTTAAAGCATATCTAGAATTTAAAATCATGTGCTTATCGGTTTTTAACCAAAATACTAACAAAGGTTATGAATAGCCTTTTTGTAGGCTTCACCCAACTCTTGAACTATAGCGCAACACCCACAATATTAAAGTCAAAGTGGAATCCATGTGGCTATTGGTTAGTGGATAGGGTTTTGGGTGTTGGTAAACCCTACTACATAAAGTTCAAAACCCTAAATTGTCACATTGTTCACCATACCCTTCGCTTTGTGAGAAACGACACTAGGCTCATGGCCTCATGGGCCTTTGATGCCATCATTTTGTCTCTGCGAGTGAATTTAATGCATTTATCATCCAAGATGATTCCTTTGATTGCTAGCAGTGGGGTTACTTGTTGAAATCATTGACAATGGGAGATTTGGTTTCGTCGTGGCTTTTACTATTTGTTTTCTCCTTTATCGTTGAGGTCCTTAGTAATTTTTTCTTCTGCATAGCTCTTGTCATGGTGTTTTTCCTTGTGGGTTCCCTTCCAGAGGTTTACAAAAGGATTCTTCACGACCGTAAGAACTAATACTGAAACAGGTAACTTTTTTTTATATCTAATTAAATGGGCCGTCATCAAATTTTCTTTATGATATTAAACGAACTGTAAGTAAAAGGATATTTAATGTCTTTTTAAATTTGAAATGTGCAGAGTTAAAAAGAGAGGAGGTTTCGAAATCCTGGCTCCCAGCTGAGCATGGAGAAAGGACCGGCAAGTAGCTGCGACCTAGGGCTGCCAACATTGCTTCAATGAATTGGTAAGCCTTGGCTCCACGACCTGAGGTTCCTTTGATGAAAAGTGGGGGTTCTGAAAGCCATGATGAAATATTTTGAGTCGTAACTGCGTTTGAATGCATCAATAATTGTGAAGGCCGTAAGGCCATAGAATAAATAGGTTACGTTATAGGCTTAGTATGCTAGGGTTTTGCGGACTTATAGACATTGTGTTTTTAACTTGTACTGGTTAGCAGTAAAATGGATGCACCATCCTGTAAAGAAATGGGTCTTGGTTAGACTTGGGCATTGTGGTTTTTCTATGCTGTAAACTTCAATTTGGTTAAGCTTTGTTTAATGAAATTTTGAAAGAACCTTGTAGTTAATTAACTATATCTGGTGAATGATTTGATAAATATGATGAGAGGATTTCGTGGTCGTGAAATGCCCATAATTTTGATTTTTATTAATAATGACGTTATTATTTGGGAATTTAATGTGAAAACTACTTCTTGGTTTTTCCTTTTGTTTAAATATTTACTTGAGAAATAATAAAAGGTAAAAGGGTTTTTCCTTGTAACCCAAGCACAATTGTGTAAATTTGATTTGGAAATTTTTAGTTTATCAATTGTGATTTTAATTTAGTTTATAAAAAAAAGATAAATAGTCTAACTCTATTTCGATGTAAAATTTATTGATTATGGGATGATTATAATAAAGATATTATAATTGTATACTAATTTTCTTTTATCATTTAGGATACGCGTTGAACTGTAAAAACCCTATTTTGGAAAAAGGAAAGAAGGAAATATTTGGTTGATAGTTTTTCTTAATTAGGGTTTGTGTTTTGTTTAAATTAAAACTCTACATTATTGTTATTTTTACTCTGATGTAATTGATATCTGATGTTTTACTTACAGTACTACTAATATTACTTAGATGTTAATTTCTAAACCTAAGTTATTACTATAATTTCATTTTACTGTTAAAATAAGCCAAGTTATTCCTATTTTTGCTATTTTTATGTTCTTTGTAATAGTTAATAAATATATGTATTTTATAATAGGTTAAGCTTATAGATAGTGGTTATTACGGTGTTAAAAGGAACACAGTTACACAAACTGTGTATTGGTTTTTAGGAGACCTTCTTTTATGATAGTTTATGTTTATATTTTAAACAGATGTATCTTAACTAAGGAAACTTCTGAAATAGAGGAATCTTTTTCTAAACATTCCTATAATGATTTAACGGTAGAAAGTAAATAATCATATTCCTACATTGATTGATTTGATTTAACCATCAAATTTAATTCTACCTACTGTACTAGAGTACTACCTATTCAAAGGTGTGGAAAAACATAGTCAGGTATTTTTATCCATCAGTAAATTTAAACTAACCCTAAATCACTTATTCTAATACATCTTTATTCCAGAATTTATCTATCTTTGAACAATAAAATATTTCTCTAACTAATTTTATTAAACAAATGAAGCAGACATATAAATATATTAATTCCTAAATTCATTCTTCCCTGTTCCTATGTTTTCATAGAGGAAATCAAAATAATATTTAGAACCTAGTAGTATAGCAGAAGAGACAACAACCTAAGGAGCACGTTCCTCCCAACCAACTACTGAAGACTGCTAAGCTGCTAATCTAAGGACCCCCGAGCCTATCTACTGGTCCACCTAGTTGAAAGCACTAGGTGAGCGAATAGGTTTAGAAACCCCTGTAACTCCATAGAGTAATTAGTAGTAATATTTCTGCCCATAGCAGTAAGAACTTAGCTCAAAATAGCTGCACTAGTTTAGTAAATCAACACTTTGCACTGAAACACTTCTTCCTGTCCCCTCCATCGAATTTATTTTGAATCAATTTCACTTAGAAATTTCACAAGTAAAGAATGAGAAGCCTCAACTGTATTTAATGGGTAGTTTTATCAGCATGCCTTGGTCTTTTGGGTCAGCTTTTCACTTAGTGAGCCACCTGCTCTTGTTCCACTTTCTTGGGGAGCATGACCACAAAAATAGGGAATTTTCCTCCTGCAACAGCTGGAAGTAGTTTCAGGATGCTTCCAAGTGTCAATATACTCTCCACCTAGTCTTTTACACCAAGTGGCTGATAAAAAATCATTTAACAGCCTCCTTAAGCTAATGTCTCGTCTTTCATTTATTAATTAATAAAATATTCAACAATTAAATACAATTATCCTTGACCCCACTTGGTCAATAATTTATACAAACTTTATAATAAAATTAAAACACAATGTCTCCTAAAACATAAAATGTTTTTGCAAATTTTGGGTATGTGACATAGAGCCTCTCCATTCTTGAAAACCAAACCCTTCTCCCCTCTTGTGGGGAGCCTATTTATCATGTCTCAGATCCACGAGGCTAGTCCTCAAAATAGGATCTAGAACTATTTACAGTCATAATCAAAACTAACAACTAGAATGTGTTAATTCTACCAAGGCTTACATATATTCAAACAGATATCATGGAGCTAGTGCGGGTACTCATTCTGGATGGAAAAACAACATTTCTGTTGCTGAGCTTGCGTGTCATGAAAATGACGCCTCAAGATGCTTCTGGTGGCTCATTTCTGATTGGGATCGACCACCTGTCTTTCTGTCGAGTTAGCATCGTGTCCTTCCCTTTGTGTTTGTTTCATGCTCAAAGGCACCTTTCTGCATGTTTTCAGAGCTGGAAAAGGAGTTCATATCTTTCCCATACTTGGACTTCTTCATAGCTCCCTCTTCTCCAGGTAACACTATTGTATGAGGGGACTTAAATAAGGGCCGCATTGCTTCTCTTAGGAACAAGCCTATGTAGTGGCTTGTCATTCTTGTACTCCTCAACCCCCCCGAGGTGGGATCTCCTATAGGAAATATGGTGGGGTGCGCCTTCAACCTCCTCACCACCTTAGATAAAGTTGGCAAGTGGATTTCACAAAGGTAGTGATGAAGACTTTGGACACTCACCCTTCTAGTACGAGCATTCACTCCTACTGGTCATTGCTGAACATGGTCACCACGTATTGGGGATTTGGAGGTCATGATTGCATCCGGGGGTTCTGGGGGGACATCCATGGGATATAAAAACCTAGGCACCATGTTGACCCTTGTTTTGTCATCGTTTTCAGCTAATAATTTACATGTTTTGACATATTTTTTGTCACCTTTTGGCATATTTTCTATCATACGGTTCGCTATTCAGCACCAGGTACGATTATATTTTGGGTTTATGCAAGTTATGATTTATTTCCATTATTTCATGATTTTATAGGTTAAATTCAATGATATTTGATTATATGCTAATATATGAAATAGTTACGAAGATGTTAGTTTTCGGTGATCCAACGAACAAACCATGCATCCATTCTAGATACGTGTAGAGCATATCCATCTCACTACACAGCTCATCATTCAGTATGCTGAGCTAATCACACGCTGGTATTGGTAGATTCCTAAGCATTCAAGTATGGAATGACCTATAACTTCTTGTTTTCCACACGCTAGAGTAATAGCACGAACCCCCTTCTAGAAGATCATTCGTATGATGCCTATGCATGACACCTTGACACCAACCATGCTGAAGTAAAGTTTGTATTCCACATCACACACCATAGAAGAACCATCTCATGAAGAAGGAGGAAAACGTCATGTGTTGGTTATTCATTTTAGTTACCTGTCATAATGGTTGATTAATCTTAAGAGAAGTCGACCACTAAAAGGGTCAGCTTACTCTCCCCTTTGTAAAAGACTATATATACAAACGATACTATGCGAGAAGAGAATGGATAAATTGTTTTTAGTTGATACATGTAATCAATTAGTTCCAAAAGCTCTGTAGCACTTTTCTTTACTTTAATGGAAGTTCTGCTTATGTTGTGCATGATCATGTCTTAAGTAGCATGAGCAAGTTATCACTCTAATTGTTGGGAGGGCCCCTCCTCAACTAGATATTTCTATTTCTTTGTAAGTTCTTCCCTTTTTAATTAGTATAGTTTTATCTGTAATTTGTTTATGCAATTTAGTTATTGAAATTGTTCATGTTATTTATTTCCTGTAGCTTAAACTTTGATATTATGCTGTTAATGTAGTTTCCTTTGTGAGTTAAGCAACCGGTTGCGCATAAATTAGTTTTCAATTTTCTTTTCAAGTCTTTTCAGTTTACTGCTTGGTTATGTTGATAAAATAGATTGCTTTGATTCAATTACAATAGATTCAATTCCGTCCCTTTCCATTCTGTTATGAATTTAGTTAAGTTATATTACAGTTTGTTTAATGAATAGATAATGATGTTTTTAATTATGAATTGAATTTAAGTTTTTTCATAGATTGAGTTTAATCATTACATAAGTTTAATTTATGTTATTTACCTTTCAGTATCATGTGCATGGATCGGCTGAAGATCATTTAGATTAATTATTTGTTGACATTTTAGTGATTTCTATGTATCAACTGTTATTCAAAAAGCCTCTTCTTCTTGTTATCTAGACCTATGTTCCAGTCTATTATCCATCCTTCCATTCAGCCCTAAGTATTTTTAATCTGTTTTGAGCTTGTTTCTTTAGTTTTTTTATTCTCTTTTGATAATGGTAGTTAGTGAATGGTTGTGTTTCTTCTTTAAAGCCTTATATGACACTATTTAGAATACTTGTTGAGTCTTATTCTTATTTCTTCTTTCTTTTCACCTTATTTTTAAGAATTATGTTATGTGTTTTGGTATATTGTATTTGTTTGTAATTAGATATTTGGTTTGAATTGATTTATCCCTTTGCATGTGAAGTTTAGGGTTAGATGCATTAATAGACTAGTACCTTGTAAATTATTCATAGAAATAAGGCTTGTTCTTTCCAACATGTAGTTATTAAAGAAACCTATAGAACGAAATTTAAAATCATCCTTAGAAGTTTTATATCTATAAGTAATGTCTACCTTCTTGTAGTATTGTTTTATCTTTTGCAAGTAGGATTTATTTGCTTATAAATCATCATGTTTACGATCGCTTGCAATTGGATGTTTCTTAGTGTGCATATATTTGTAGAGGTTAAGTTAAATTTGATTCTCTTTAGTTTCTTCACTTCTTTTGAAAGTCACCTTGACACTTTTCCTACTCCTGTTCCAATCAAAGTGAATCCTTATCCTAAAAATAATCAAGGAGAATGGAACTAAATAGTTAGTTTAAACCATTATGTACATTTGTTAGTTGCATGTATAGCTTTTGTTAGGATTATTAATCCTCCCTTGTACAAATTTGTTCATATGTCTAAATCGGGAGTCATGTCTAAATCGGAAGTCCATCTAGTCTATTTATAGTCATTAGCACCATTGGGTAAACTTGACCTAATTGGGGCACATGCTTTAGTTACCAAAGTGTGGGGAACACTAATTGAGGCTCACTGCCACTTATTGCACTTGATTGCATAAGTTTAGGAGTCTCCTAGATCAATCCCTACAATTTAGGAAGCAACTGGGAGTGCCAAAACCAACCAAGGTCAGTTCACTTCAGTTAATGACTAGTCAAGCCAAGTTAGGAGTCAGTTACATTCAGTTCTAGCCCTCTACATTCAGTTAGCGCTAGGTTTAATTGATTACACACATGTGGGGTGCATTTCTCACCTACCCCAGTCAGTTAACCATTATTCAACACTAAATGTAACACTTGGTTGTGTTTTAAATCTCCGATGAACTCCGGTTATGATTTAGACAAGGACAGTTAACTACTGGGTCCTCCGATAGTGATTTAGACAAAGTCTTGGTTACCTACAGTCATGTAGAGTCTAATCAATTCGAACTTCCTCATGTAGATTCTAATTTCTTGTGGCTATTAAAGCCATTTTACATTATTGTAATTATCATTTGAATTACTTTTTTGATTAATGAAAGCATTCACAGCTGCAAGCCTTTTGCACTGTTTCATTCTTCAATTGCTGAGTAAATTGTGAGATCTTCTTTGTGAGTTGTGTATTTGTCTACAAATCTATATGCTCAAATTTACATGGTATCAGAGCCTCGGTGGACAAGAATCCTCTCCTCAGATCTCCAACCAGATCATTTTGTTTGTTTGATTATGTGACAGGTTATCAGCTTTTCTTACAGCATTCGCTACAAGCAACCTCTACTTCTCATTGCATTCGCTACAGCATCTCAATTCTTCCTATTACTTCAAAATGGATCATCAAATAGAGCCTCTCACTCCCTTCAACCATCCCCAGTGGAAGGATGACATGAAAGTATTGCTCCGCACCAAGCATCTCTTCAGACTCATAGAAGAAACAGAGGAAGAGCCATAATCAAATAAAGATAAAGCTAAGTACATGAACAGGCTTGATGAAGCCATTGGACTCATGCAATTCTCAGTCTCTAGGGATCTTCAATTTCACATCCAAGACTTGGACACTCCCAAGGAGGTTGGGACAAGCTTGCTTCCTTGTTTTATAAGCATGATGAGATGAGGATCCATCAGCTAGAAAATGATTGGATTACTCTCAATTCATGAAATTTCGAATCTCTAAATGAATTCTTCTCAAAGTTCAAGAACCTGATATATCAGTTGAAGCAATGCAAAGTGAAGAAGGATGAAGATCAGCTCATCCTTTCTATTCTCACAAATCTCAATTCAAACTACTCAGTCTTTGTATCCACCTTCCAAACAGTAAGGCTCACTACTCCAAATTGGAATATGCCCACTCTTAATGCTTTCATTCAATCTCTTATTTCTAAGAATGATAAATTGATCCAAATGGGGATCATTCGATCTCCCAAATATATAGCTCTTGTTGCAAGAGGAGATAAGGTAGTGAATGACAGAGGGAAGCAAAGAGATGAGTCTGAACAATCAAAAGAACCTTCAAGTTCAAAGAGAAGCAAGAAGAATGGCAAAGGAAAGGTTCTCTGCCCTTATTGTGGAAGGGGCTTCCATTCAGAAAGCTCCTGTATGAGAAGACAACTTGATGAAATGGCTCTTCTTTTGAAAAGGCACAACATTTATGTACCTTCTAGCGTAAGGAAGGAAGACTCTGAAGAAGAAGAAGAAGAATACCAAAGGAAAGGACATGCACTGAAATCTTGCTGCACATCAACACTTGCCTTCCTCATTGATTCTGGAGCTTCCAACCATATGGCTGCATCCATAGAATCATTCTCTTCTTTTCAGTCCTTTCATGGTCCTACTATTTAGATGGGAAATAATAGTAAAGTCCAAACCAAAGGGAAGGGATCTATCCAACTTGAACATGGAAGGTTCAAAGATGTGTTGTTTGTTCCCTCCCTAGCTTCAAACCTGTTATTTGTCTATCAGATGACCCATACTGGATCTCCAAAGCGAGTGATCTTTGGTCCTGACTCAGTGGAGATCACAGATATCTCTACTGGGAGCATCATAGCAAAGGGTATTGTGAATCATGCTTCAAGAGCATATGATGTCTCACATTTCATGCCTCCTTCAGAACCAGTGCACTCTCAGCAACCACCTGCAAGGGAAGGTAAAACCATTGCATCTACTTCTTTTACAGCTTCTACTAGTATTGCAGATCCATCTATATCAGTTTATGACATTAAGATTCAGGGTGACTCAGATCTAGATTCAGTCCCTACTTCCAAACTGGAAGCTAGGAAGATGACTGGAAACTCACCTGACACTCAGAAAGGAAAGACTCTTGCGCTATGCCATACTATTTTTCCTCCTTCATAGAGATGTAATAGACTTCCTGTAAGATGCAATATGGCAAGGGATCAGTCTTACTGCTTTCAGAATAATGGATATGATCATACACCTCTTCATTTAGCAAGAGACAAAAGTTACATTCCTCCTTCCTTCCATCATCATTTTTGGAGAAAAAGGAGAAGTCTACATGCCAGGCCCCAGAATACCTGTGCACAGCACACCATGCATGCTGCTTCACTACCTCACAGAGATGAAGATTGCAGCAACATATTTTCAATTTTTTCAAACTTGAGACCTGATTCTACCTGCTTAGCTAGAAGGAGGGCTTTTTTCCCATGTGGTTTTTTTCCTAGCTTCTTGTATTGAGCAGTTACTTTATTTTACTTGATGTAATGGGTGACCTATGGTCTTAGTTACCAGGGCCCACAGTTTGTCTAAGTTAGCATTTAGGGGGGGTGTTAGGATTATTAATCCTCCCTTGTCCAAATTTGGTCATATGTCTAAATCGGGAGTCATGTCTAAATCGGAAGTCCATCCAGTCTATTTATAGTCATTAGAACCATTGGGTAAACTTGACCTAATTGGGGCACATGTTTCAGTTACCAAAGTGTGGGGAACACTAATTGAGGCTCACTGCCACTTATTCCACTTGATTACATAAGTTTAGGAGTCTCCTAGATAAATCCCTACAATTTAGGAAACAACTGGGAGTGCCAAAACCAACCAAGGTCAGTTCACTTCAGTTAATGACTAGTCAAGCCAAGTTAGGAGTCAGTTACATTCAGTTCTAGCCCTCTACATTTAGTAAGCGCTAGGTTTAATTGATTGCACACATGTGGGGCGCATTTCTCACCTACCTCAGTCAGTTAACCATTATTCAACACTAAATGTAACACTTGGTTGTGTTTAAAAGCTTCGATGAACTCCGGTTATGATTTAGACAAGGACATTTAACTACTGGGTCCTCCGATAGTGATTTAGACAAAGTCTTGGTTACCTACAGTCAAGTAGAGTCTAATCAATTCGAACTTCCTCATGTGGATTTGAATTGCTTGTGGCTATTAAAGCCATTTTACATTATTGTGATTATTATCTGAATTACTTTTTTTATTAATGAAAGCATTCACAGCCGCAAGCCTTTTGCACTGTTTCATTCTTCAATTGCTGAGTAAATTATGAGATCTTCTTTGTGAGTTGTGTATTTGTCTACAAATCTATATGCTCAAATTTTCAGTTTTTATAAAGCATATCTAGTTATTGTAAACCCTTCTTTGTGCAGTCCATATTTAAATTTGTTTAGCAGTAAAATAGATTTTCTTATAGAGAATAGTTCATTGCCATAGCATTGTCTATATCTTTATCTTTTAGTAATTGTTTATTGAGTAGAGTAGTATAACTTGATACCACTTTGGTCTAGTACTCTGTTCAATTATCCTGATAGTTGAATTCTTAGGAGTTTGACTCAATTTTTCATTTTGAAATATCTTTCGATATTTTGTTCGTTAAAGTATTACCATGATATCCTAGGAAACCCTCTACCTTCACATATATTTTGTGTCAACTCTAAGCCTACTGACCTCGGTCGATAATTAAATATTAGGTGAATTAATATAGATGATATTTTACCCATGATTTTGGTGCCATTGCCAGGGAGTTGTTGTGTAAGTTAGAATAGATATAGGCTAGTGGAGGGGGAGCATTAAGACGAGAGGTAAGAACCTGCGCATCTGTTATAACATGCACCCCCAAATCTAGTGGTAGTAGTAGCATAGGTTTCCTTTTAGTTTTTTTAATAATCCTATAGATTTGCAGGGTATATTCGTTAAGATAGTACATTTGGTTAAAAATTATTATTAAATTTTTAAGGGGGAAATAAAACCCCAACCATCAACTCAGTGGAAAGGAATCGAAAAAAAAACACACCTATAGGAAGTAGTTCTTCTAGAAACATAAAGAGACTATTTCAGGAGATCTTATAGGGGAAGCCATATAAAGAGAAGAGATCCTAGAAGGAGGTCCTACAGGCCTCATTCCTGATGAAGTTCAAAGGTAATAACCATTGGGAACCCTTAAACCTTCCACTAAGTTACAAAACTAAATAATACAACTTTTTATTAGTAGAGGAGCTGAACTTATTTTGTTAATCCTGCCCAGGTGAAAGCTCTCTTTAGAAACTCAATAAACATAGTAACCCCACAAATTGAAACATCCACAGTAGCATCTACTATCCCTATAAGACCCAATAAGAGAATGGTTGATTGAAGGAAGATATCTTTTGGAAAAGAACATTGGGATGCTCTATTCTCACCTCGAAAGAAACCTTCTAGGTATACTCACTTTAGAAGCCTAACTTACATGATGAAACAAGAAGAATAATAAGCAGGGAAGAGTAACTTCTGTCCAAGATGTGAAACTAAACATCCCCAATAGGAATGTCCATTAAACGAAACCTCTACATGTCACATTTTTATAGGGAATCATGTTTTTCCCCAAGGGATCAAGGTGGATCCTACAAAAATAGAGGTAATCGTTGGACTTCCCTCTCCAAAAACTCTTCCTACTCCTATTCCTTAAAAATATTGTGGGTTATCATCACTTGTATACATGTAAATATGTGTGTATTTCTTCGAATAAATAAGATTCATTTATTTACAGAGGACTCTTTTTCTATGTTTTCAAGAATAAAATAAATCATCTAACAAGTGGTTTTACAATTTGGTTGCAAATGGTTCTTTCTATTTCTTTAAACAACTCATGAGGTATTATCTGCAAAAGAAAGTTTATTAAAAACGCTCCAAATATATCTTAACTTTGAAGTTTTAGAACCCTTGTATATCATTTTCAAATCACTTATTCTATGATTTTGTTATGCTTTATATATGGTGTCTTAATTCAAACCTGTACATTTCCGATTATTTGAACAGTTGCTCGAAAAACTTACTTTAATCATTATGCTCTTCAGAATTTTCACACCTATGGACTACTAGTTCATCCTATACTCGTTATCAAAACATGACTCCTAAATATTTATGAGGACACTCCAGGGTAAGTGGAATGTATTCTTCTGGGGAACATTATCCTTTATAAAGAAGATAGACTGAGAGACCAAGGAACACCTTGAAGTTATTCTCTTTTGACATGATCTATAGCTAAATCCATTTTTTGAAAAAAATTATAACATGAATTTTGTGTTTAGCAGGGCTTAGCATGCTCTAGTACCAATCGACTTCCATATACTCAAAATATTTATATAAGGAAAACCCGTCAAGGTACTGAACAGGCCTGTTGGAAGCGGGGCTATGCTTGCACGGTAGCAAGATAAACTATCAAGGTATTGAACAGGCCTGCTGGTAGTGGGGAAATATTGTGTAAAAGAGATATGGCTACTGCACCACTATGAACATGGTTTGTAGAACACTGATAATTTAAAGAACATTTTTCAGAATTTATGAAGAAGTATGTTTAGGCCTATTGTTTAATGATGTCGTTAGAGAATGACCGAAGTTGGCCATGATCCGACAGTCTAAATTCAATCAATACCTAGGATATAATTATCCTAGAAATGGGACCCATAGTTGTAAAATCCCACAAACTCGAGGGTGAGCTCAAAAATTCTTGAGATGGAAAGATATCCTTAAAATGAGGCATGGATGACTAGTTTTTCCTATGGCATTTTCAATTATATTCTCATCACATGATAAATGATAAATTTACATATCTAGATATCTGAGCATTGTGTTTTTTATAAATGTATATATCTGAATCATTTCCATTTATTAATTAGTCTTTTTCTTGCAAAAATCACAACAACATGATTGAACTTTTACTATATTTTTGAAATTACTTAGTTTTATTGTATGGCTTGGGGACATGCCATATCTTTGGTTTGGGGGAGGATTAGATTGTCTGTCTTTATTTTTCTAAGTTACTTATAAAAGATTCATTTTTCTTTGCCAAATGACAAAGTGTTTGTAGGATAATGAAAACATCAAATATGGTCTTAAAATCCTGGGTGAATAAGGGAGAACACAATTAAAAGATCAAGAGAATTGTCCCATATGACTTCTTTGTGGATTGGCAGCCTAGGAAAATCCATGATTAGCAACAGTCTGATCCAGCAAAGCTCATTTTTATAGAAATATTTATGAAATATCATATGAAGGGTCGAATGTCAGCATGAATGAAAATCCAAATGATGATCTGAATAAAAAATATGATATTTTAGCACCTATGGCTAAATGTTAGCTTAATTTTTCGTTCAGGAAAAAAAAATTTGGCCGAGTCATATCATCACTTTTAGAGTCACATCCACAAGGGCATTATAATCTCGATCCATGATGTAGTATGGTGTAGATCTAATAATATTTTTTCTTACCTCTATATGGGTGTGATTTGGCCTTAGGGTACTTCCTAGTCATCATTACACTACCATCACCCCCATCCTATTATCCACTCGCATGCATAAGCTATCACATAAGTCAACCCTCTTGTTAAATCAGGGCTATGGTTATGCATCTGTATTAAGTTAAACGTTCAACCTGTCAAAATTTTACTTTGGACATGGTTGAACTAACTGAAACTTTAGAAACTCATTAAATTATGCGTCTTTTATGGCCCACATCTCAAATATTTCCATAATGGCACGATCGTCTAAAAATGTCAAGTTGTTTTCATCATCATTTGGTAGGTTGAATGCAGCATTTTTTAAATCAACACTGTGCAAACCTTCTCCCATTCCATCATTTTCACTTACCATTACCACTGTAAAGCGTGTTAGTTACCTTTCCTCCATGCTCTGTAAACTCTGTATCCTAGTTTTTTCTTAACCATGCCAAAACATTTCGAAACTGAGAGCTACCAAGACTTATTCCAGTTTCCAAAGTTCAAAGAATGCCGAGAAGTATTTTTCCACACTAGTTGGAACTCGTTCCTTCATCTGCTACAAGGGTATAATGAGGAAATATCACTACTTTTTGCGATGGGATTTGATGGGAAGAAGGGAAGGGTTGTCCATCTTGTTTTCCCAATCACTGAGGAATCTATCATGTGCACAACCAAGCTTCCACGAGAAGGTGATCGATGGCACAAGCATTGGTTTGTTCCATGGGAATCTAACAACTTTTCCCTTGAACCTGAGTTTCAACATGTGACGGGAAGGAAGGGTTTTCATTGTAGCTGGATAAAACATGTGTACCTTAATCCGTTGATGGTCATCATCCATTTTATTACTTATGAAGGTAAGTTTAGCATCTTTAATTCCTATCATATCTGTTTGTTAGCTCAATTCGTTGATAAAAAATGTCTCAATTTCCCTTTCTTTTTTCTTAGGAGCCTATAAAAGATGTAAAACCAGGTTAGAAAGAATATTGTTAACCCTAAGGGAAGCCTATACCATCACAATTTGATTAAGATCTTAATTTTATACCAGCTTAAAGAATGAAATAAACCTTGGGATACCTTCCTATGCAAAGTTCTTAACCCCCATTTGAATATCAGAAATCGCTCTAAACATCTCCATCGCCAAGAATCCAGTCCGTCCCTGTCGTCAGAAAACAAAAGCCTCCATGTCGTTCATCTCAATGATGAGACATTGGAGGCGAGTCTATCCACTCACTCTACCCCTGTATCTGCTGAATTTATACCCCTATTATGACCTCACACTAGGGATCAAAAAGAAAAGTTTGTTCAAACTATGGTTCAGCCCGCTATCCAAACAAGTCCTTCAGACAGTGTGACCAAATCAAGAAAGCCTAACATTACCTCTTTGATCACCCTAGCTAGCGTTTTAGTTGAAATGCTTGTAAATGATGATCATGAGACCATCCCTACACCTGTTCATGAGACTGTTTCTATGCTTGTTTAGGATTTGGGTCCTGAAATACAAATTTTAACTGTTGATCTTGAAGTACCATCTGAGGAGATGAGTCCTCCATAAGAATTTAAGCATCCTGTAGAGCCATCTACGTTGCATCAAACAACAATAGATCAATTAACTCAAGAGTTGGCTCAATTGACAAAGCGAAACGAAGGATATGTCAATTTGATTGCAGAACTTTGAGATGAGAACAAGGAGTTGTAGTTGCAGTCAAAAACATTGAGGAACTCCACAAGGCTGTCAGTTTGTCACAAAGGACTCAACAAGAGAGCCATTCTCTTCTTAAAGCATAGGACAAGAGCCTTGAGATTTAAATCACCTACTTCATCAAAGTCAAAGGCAGCTGCTAATGCAGCTCTACCTTCTTCCTAGTGCCATTTTTCATATTGACCAGCGGGACCTGGCATTCCTTCGGTTTAAGGGAATGTTGACCCTCATTTTTTCATCATTTTCGGCTAATAATTTACATGTTTGACATATGTTTTGTCACCTTTTGGCATATTTTCTATCATACAATTCACTATTTAGTACCAGGTATGATTATATTTTGGGTTTATGTAAGTTATGATTTATTTCCATTATTTCACGATTTTATAGGTTAAATTTGATGATATTTGATTATATGCTAATATATGAAATTGTTATTGAAGATCTTAGTTTTCGGTGAGCCAACGAATAGACCATGATTCCATTCTAGATACGCATAGAGCATATCAAGCTCACTACACAACTGATCATTCAGTCCGCCAGGCTAATCACGCGCTGGTACTGGTAGATTCCTAAGCATTCAAGTATGGAACGGCCTATAAACTGATTTTTCTCCACCTTCCACAGTAATATAACGAACCCCCTTCTAGAATATCGCTCGTATTATTCCTCTACATGACACCTTGACACCAGCCACGCCGAAGTAAAGCCTCTATGCCACATCACACACCATAGAAGAACCATCTTGTGAAGAAGAAGGAAAACGTCATGTGTTGGTTATTCATTTTAGTTACCTATCATAATGGTTTATTTATCTTAAGATAAGTAAACCAATGAAACGGTTAACTTTCTCACCCCTTTGTAAAACACTATATATACAAACGCTGCTATGCAAGGAGAGAATGGATAAATTGTTTTTAATTGATACATGTAATCAGTCAGTTCCAGAAACTCTGTAACACTTTTATTTACTTTAATGGAAGTTCTTCTTATGCTATGCATGATCATGTCTTAAGTAGTGAGAGCAAATTATCACTCTGATTGTTGGGAAGGCCCCCCCTCATCAACCAGAGATTTCTATTTCTGTGTATTTTTCATTCTTCCCTTTTTAATTATTATAGTTTTATCTGTAATTTGTTTATGCAATTTAGTTATTGAAATTGTTCATCTTATTTATTTCCTGTCGCTTATACTTTGATAATATGTTGTTAATGTAGTTTCCTTTGTGAGTTAAGAAACCGGTTGCGAACAAATTAGTTTTCAATTTCCTTTTCGAGTCTTTTCAGTTTACTGCTTGGTTATGTTGATAGAATAGATTGCTTTGATTCAATTACAGTAGATTCAATTCTATCCCTTTCCATTCTGTTATGAATTCAGTTAAGTTATATTACCATTTTTTTAATGAATAGATAATTATATTTGTAATTATGAATTGAATTTAAGTTATTTCATAGATTGAGTTTAATCATTACATAAGTTTAATTTCTTTCTTTACATTTCAGTATCATGTGCATGGATCAGCTGAACTTAAGATCATTTAGATTAATTATTTGTTGAAATTTTAGTGCTTTTTGTGTACAGACTGTCATTCAAACATCATGTTCTACCTATTATCTAGACATGTGTTCCAGTTTGTTATCTAGCCTTCCATTCAACCTTGAGCATTTTTAGTCTGTTTTGAGCTTGTTTCTTTAGTTTTTCGATTCTGTTTTGATAATGGTAGTTAGTCAATGGTTGTCTTTCTTCTTAAAATCCTTAGATGAGACAATTTAGAATACTTGTTGAGTCTTATTCTTATTTCTTCTTTCTCTTCACTTTATGTTTAAGAATTATGTTATGTGTTTTGGTATATTGTATTGCCTTTTAATTATATCTTTGGTTTGATTTGATTTATCCCTTTGTATGTGAATTTTAGGGTTAGATGCATTAATAGACTAGTACCTTGTAAATTGTTCATAGAAATAAGGATTGTCCTTTCCATCATGTAGTTATTGAAGAAACCTATAGAGTAGAATTTAAAATCATCTCTAGAATTTTTCTATCTATAAGTTATGTCTACCTTCTTGTAGTATTGTTATATCTTTTGCAAGTAGAATTTATTTGCTTATAAATCATCATGTTTACCATCGCTTTCAATTGGAGATTTCTTAGTATGCATATCTTTGTAGAGGTTAAGTTAGATTTGATTCCCTTTAGTTTCTTCACTTCTTTTGAAAGTCACTTTGACACTTCTCCTACTCCTGTTCCAATCATAGTGAACCCTTATCCTCAAAATAATCAATTTGAATGAAAATGGATAGTTAGCTTAAACCATTATGTACATTTGTTAGTTGCATGTATAGTTTTTAGAAAGCATATCTAGTTGTGGTAAATATTTCTTTGTGCAGTCCGTCTTTAAAGTTGTTTAGCAGTAAAATAGATTTTCTTATACAGAAGATTTCATTGTTATAGTATTGTCTATATCTTTATCTTTTATTAATTGTTTATTGAGTAGAGTAGTATAACTTGATACCACTCTGGTCCAGTGCTTTGTTCAATTATCCTGATAGTTGAATTCTTAGGAGTTTGACTCAGTTTTTCATTTTGAAAGATCTTTCGATCTTTTGTTCGTTAAAGTATTGCCACAAAATCCTAGGAACCCCTCTACCTTCGCATATATTTTGTGGAAATATAAGCCTACCAACCTTGGTCAATAATTAAATATTAGGTGAATTAATCTAGTTGATATTTCCCCCAGCACACCACATAGCTTGAGGTATGGCTATCAGAAAACCGGTGAATCTCTCATAGTGCTTTATGTCTGCTCCCCAATGGATGGCATTTTCCTAGTGTAAACACCCATGACAATACAAAAACATAAAGGAATGTTCACCAACCATCAACACTCCCTGACATATTATCCTCTCAATCCAAAAAACCATTGCAATTTTCCAGAAAACTCAAGACCTTATGCAAATTAACGCTCTGGATTTCCTCTTCAGCGTTCACTCTTCTCCTTCTCTTCAATGGCTCTAGAGGGTGGCATTTATGATAGGATCATGAATATGGAAACAAAGAAGAATGGTCAACATTATCACACACTCCTTAGTTTTTCATCATAATGGTTACATGAGTGGACACGTGGATGAGGATCTCCATTGGCTATTAAAAATATGGTCATGCCACCTCCCATGATGCTGTGTTGTCGTCCATATGGATCATGACATGTGGACTTGAAATTATTTGTCCTTTCACTTATGCTGACGGTTGTATTTATAACGTTTTTGTCTAGCCACATCGCTTTGCTTCGTGTAAGGGGCAGATTCACCGCTTCAAAAATATAGCTTTTATGA
This sequence comes from Pseudotsuga menziesii, assembly GCA_001517045.1. Taxonomy (NCBI): domain Eukaryota; kingdom Viridiplantae; phylum Streptophyta; class Pinopsida; order Pinales; family Pinaceae; genus Pseudotsuga; species Pseudotsuga menziesii. The sequence continues at coordinate 270,285 of LPNX010644411.1, read as the reverse complement.
TCTCCCATTGTTTCTTATGTAAGCCTTATGATGGATCTCTAGATTATAAAGGGATGGTCATGCTGTGGACATCATTTTCACCTAAGTCATGCCATAAATGGCATCAAGGGATATTATTATTGGTCAGATCGTACATGAGGATATCCTTTGTGTACCAGACCTAACCAAGACATGACCTTTACCAGGTTGAAAAGATTTTACACCATCGATATAAATGCATCCTGTATCCATCGTACATGTGTACATGGCCTCTCTTTGTTTCCATTCTCAGAAATGTTCAGGGGGGTCATGAATCCCTACCTTGTCCATTCACGTGGTATTTTGATCCTTTCCATGCTAGTGCTTCATATATTCAGTCAGGTTATCATCAGCTCCACATGGATCCTTTCCTTTGCAATCTGAGCCTTTGTTACACAACATATTCACCCCAGAATCCAACACTAACCACCTTCACAACTTGATTCTCTAGAATCCACATCGACCGTTGAGTAGTAAACTTCCTTCATCGACACCCTTCAACTCTGAAGACCTTAAACCTTTGTCGATATTCCCTCATTCAATCTATCGGGTGCCTTTACATCATGGAATTTACCACGCCTTTCGATCAACCCTGACCTCATGTCAAGACCGTTGATCTATGTATCCCCTACCACTTTTCATGATTCATGATCTCAACTTTACTCGTTCTAGTTAAGATCACGGAATTGATTATAACAGTAGATCTATCTATGATTTTACCTTAGCCATCTGATCATTTCTCCCTTTAAAATATTTCATGATTTGAAAAAGCTTCTCCCTTCACACATGTTTATCAAAAAGAATCATTTAGGGCCATCAATATGGCTTTGCGTCGATCTTGACCCTCCAACTCTACTCCCCTTTAACTAAACTCGAAATTCTAAAGACCGAATATTACCTCGCAGCTTCGATTGGAAAAATGTATTTTTGTCATTGATCTTCATCACCTTACATATATAACGCTAATCTTATCGTTGTTTATCTCATCCCTGTCACTACACCTTCCAAAGATAGACTCATCTACCGCTGTAGATCAAACTCATTTTCTCCATCCAACGGCCTACGACGAAGATCATGCTAACCTATTAATTTTCAAGGGCGTTTTCATGAAATATTTTCAAAGGTAACCATTTCCAAATATTACAAGCCCATAATTCAAAAATTCAAACATGGTACTAACAGCTGGATCCATAAGGGATTCTATCCTCCCATCGATGTAGAAAACAACCCTGTAGACCAGGTGCGAGTTCCATTGGGTTGCGCTCGGTCTCTCTCTAGAACCCTCAATATGCTCTGAGCTGAAACACAAACTGGACCACTCTGTAAGCAAATTCCTCTCAATCTATAAACCGTCACCTGCCCATACTCTGAAAATTTAAAATGACTGTAATTACAAACCTGAACTTATAACTGAAAAACTATTGAAGGAAATTATTTCCATGTCTCAAGCTTATTCATACCTACCTACCCTACTTAACTGAGCACAAATTCTTGATCAAGTAAACTCTGACTTCCAATGAAGCCAATCAAGCAGTTTATCCAATAACTCTGTTTCGTCTTCATGCTTGATAAAAAACAGAGATCATAGACATAATGAAAGAAATTTATAACAAAGAAATTGATCTTTACAATAGAGATATAACCATTCATTACCATTACCCAACTTCTCCATGTATTCTTCCACTAGATCATAGAAAACATGACAACTCTGAACATACTCAGTCCTTTGCTTACCATAGGAAAGCTGTAAAAAATGCAACTCCTCTAGCATACTATCAAACTAATCTTTCTTTGTGCAGTCCATCTTTAAAGTTGTTTAGCGGTGAAATAGATTATCTTATACAGAAGAGTTCATTGTTATAGTATTGTCTATATCTTTATATTTTATAAATTATTTATTGAGTAGAGTAGTATAACTTGATACCACTCTATTCTAGTACTCTGTTCAATTATCCTGATAGTTTACTCTGTTCAATTATCCTGATAGTTGAATTCTTAGGAGCTTGACTCAGTTTTTCATTTTGAAAGATATTTCGATCTTTTGTTCATTAAAGTATTACCACAAAATCGTAGGAACCCCTCTACCTTCACATATATTTTGTGTGAACTCTAAGCCTACCAACCCTGGTCAATAATTAAATATTAGGTGAATTAATCTAGATGATATTTCCCCCAACACACCGCGTAGCTCTAGGTATGGCTATCAGAAAACCGATGAATCTCTCATAGTGCTTTACGTCTGCTCCCTGATGGATGGCATTTTCCTAGTGTAAACACCCAGGATGATACAAAAACATAAAGGAATGTTCACCGACCATCAGCACTCCCTGACATACCATCCTCTCAATCCAAACAACCATTGCAATTTTCCAGAAAACTCAAGACCCTATGCAAATTAACGCTCTGGATTTCCTCTTCAGCGCTCACTCTTCTCCTTCTCTTCAATGGCTCTAGAGGGTGGCATTTATGATAGGATGATGAATATGGAAACAGAGAGGAATGGTTAGCATTATCACACACTCCTTAGTTTGTCATCATAATGGTTACATGAGTGGACACATGGATGGAGATCTCCATTTGCTGTTAAAAATATGGTCATGTAGCCTCCCATGATGCTGTGTTGTCGTCCATATGGATCATGACATTTGGAATTGAAATTATTTGTCATTTCACTTATACTAACGGTGGTATTTATAATAGTTTTGTCTATCCACATCCCTTTTCTTTGTGTAAGGTCCAGATCCGTCGCTTAAAAAATCTAGGTTTCATGATCTCCCACTGTTTCTTACGTAAGCCTTGTGATGGATCTCTGGAGTCAGGATGGCTGGTGATTCCATGGAAATCATTTTCACCTAAGTCATGCCATAAATGGAATCAAGGGATATTATTATTAGTCAGATCGTATGTGAGGATATCCTTTCTATACCATACCTAACCAGGACACGAACTTTACCAGGTTGAAAAGATTTTAGACCATTGATCTAAATGCATCCTGTATCCATTATACAGGTGTACATGGCGTCCCATTGTTTCCATTTTCAGAAATTTTCAGGGGGTTCATGAATGCCTACCTTGTCCATTCAAGCGGTATTTTGATCCTTTCCATGCTAGCGCTTCATATATTCAGTTAGGTTATGATCAACTCTACATGGATCCTTTCCTTTGCAATTTGATCCTTTGTTATGCAACATATTCACCCTAGAGTCCAACACTAACCACCTTCACAACTTGATTCTATAGAATCCACATCGACCGTTGATCAATAAAGTTCATTCATGGGCACCCTTCAACTCTGAAGACCTTAAACCTTCATCGATCTTCGTTCATTCAATCGATCGGGCACCTCTACATCGTGGAATTTACCATGTCTGTCGATCAACCCTAAACTCATGTCAAGACCGTTGATCTATGTATCCCCTACCATTTTTCATGATTCATGATCTCAACTTTACCCATGCTAGTTCAGAATGCGGAATTTGTTTGGGTACACAGGGTACTCCCAAAAGACCGAACACCTTCAGAAACTAATTCACACAAATAGATCACAGATCAATACACCGATGTTTGTCACATGGTTAAAACCCTTGAGAGGGAAATAGTCCACGGCCCCATCCAAATCCTACTTGGAGCAATTTATTATGCAAAAGAAAGAAAGTTACATGAGATTCTAATAATCGATCAACTAGCCAAGGACCCTCTATGCTCTTTAAATAGAGATCATAGACCAATCAGGTATTAAGCCACGGATCAATGGTAGGTATGATCTAAGAGAATTTGAACCATCAAATCACTCTATGTCTAGAACATATTGTGACCATAGGATTAGAATATTTACAAATGCATACTAAAGAAACAAACTTTTACCTAACAGATATATTACATAAGTTGATCTTAACTAACTCCTAAGTGGCTAAATATCTTAACATCCCCCCTTAAGAACAAATTGGGATAGGATTGAAGGATTTACAAAAGTGACACTATTAGGAGAAGGAAGGAGGAATTAGAGCCTATCCCCCCTTAAGGACACATTCTTGAACTCCTAACATAGACTGAAGTTTAGAAAACTTCGCTTCGGTAAGAGACTTAGTGAAGATGTCTGCAACTTGATCATCTGTAGGGAAATAGAGAACTTTAATAACACTATCATGAACAATATTTCATATGAAGTGCATGTGTAGATCAATGTGTTTGTTGTGCTGATGTAGAACTGGATATTTGGAAAGATTGATGGCACTTTGATTGTCGCACCAAAGTGGAGTACATTGCTGTTGCTTGAATCCAAACTCTGAAAGGATCTGTCGAAGCCATAAATCTTCCTGACTAGCATTAACTGCGGCTCGATATTTTGCTTCTGCTGAAGAAAGAGCAATATCTTGTTGTTTCTTACAAGCCAAAGTGACAGGTCCAAATCCCAGATTGAAAACATAACCTGGAGTTGAATTTCGATCATCAGGATTGCCGACCCAATCTGAATCAGTGAAACCAACCAACAAAGGTTTACCCCCTGTACTGTAATGAATCCCAAACTGAATTGTAACTTGAATATATCGAAGTATTCTTTTTGCTGCTTTCCAGTGACTTTCATGAGGAGTTTGCAGATAATGGGAAACACGACCAACGAAAAAGGAAAGGTCAGGACATGAATGAGTCAAGTATAAAATACTACCAACAAGTTGACAATACAAGGTGGCATCTACTTCAAGGGAAGTACAAGTGGCAGAAAGTTTGACTCTAGATTGGAAGGGAGAAGGGGCTGGTTTACAATATTCCATGTGGAAGCGACAAAGAATGTCATAAGCATACTTAGACTGGGAAAGAAAGATTCCTTCTTTGGTTTGCAAGACTTGGATACCAAGAAAATAATGCAAATGTCCTAAGTCAGACATTTCAAAATTTTGCTTAAGACTGGATTTCACATGGGTTATAAGATTAGGGTCACTACCGGTAAGGATAATATCATCAACATAAAGAACAAGTATGATGAGATGGTTTCCTACTTTCTTGGTATAGACATTGGGGTCAGAATGGCATCTAGAAAAACTGGTGTCAAGGAGAAAGCTATCCATTTTGGCATACCAAGCTCTAGGAGCTTGCTAAAGGCCATATAAGGATTTCTTAAGGAGACAAACAAGGCTAGAATTATTCTGAACATATCCATGAGGTTGTTCCATGTAAATTTCCTCATGTAAATCACCATGTAAGAAGGCATACTTGACATCCATTTGATGGAATTCCCAGTTATGTAAGGCTGCAAGGGAAAGAACAAGGTGGATTGAGTTCATTTTGGCTACAGGGGCAAAGGTTTCATTGTAGTCAATCCATTCAACTTGGGAAAAACCTTTGGAAACTAACCTTGCCTTAAGTCTTTCAACACTTCCATCTGATGCATACTTAGTTATGTAGACCCATTTACATCTGACAATTTTTCTTCCTTTTGGAAGAGGAACAAGATCCCAAGTATCGTTCTCCATTAAGGAACGATATTCTTCATCCATAGCTGCATCCCAATATGGATTTCCTGAAGCTTCTACAAAAGTTTCTAGATCATGATTCTTAGAAACTTGAGCCAAAAGAGAAGAGGCTCGTTGAAACTGAGAACAAGTTTGTCATTGATCTCTAAGATCACCGACAAGATCACCAGCTACTTCACATGTTGAACGGACCCATCGAGGAAGTATTGGTGCTGGTGCAATTGGAGGAACATGAGCAGGTGGAGGTGGATTTTCATCCTCACTGTCATCATTAGAAATTGGAGTTGGAAACCTATCAAGGAAGCTGTAAGAAGAAGAAGAAGGCATAATCACCGAAGCAGGCTCACAGGCCAAAGATGGCACACCCGCCAAGTTAGGCTCGTAGGCCAAGATATTTTCATCAAATTTAACATCTATTCTAATTATTATATCATGAGAATGTGGCTGAAGAATTCTATAACCTTTTACATCTTCAGAATATCCAAAAAATATGCACTTTTCACTTTTAGGCTGCAATGCTTTCCGTTTTTCATCTAGAATGTGAGCCCATGCTTCACAACCAAACACATGAAAGTGACTCACATCTGGTTTAATTTTACTCCATACTTATTCCGGTGTTATACCTTGTAAAACTTTAGTGGGTGTGCGATTAACTATGTAATTTGCACAATTTATGGCCTCATCCCAATATTGAATACTTAGTCCCTTAGATTGGATCATACAATTTGCCATTTCTTTTAAAGTGCAATTCTTCTGTTTAGCTACACCATTTTGTTGTGGTGTATATGGAACAGTGTGTTGTTGTTGGATTCCTTGTTCAATGCAAAAAGTAGTGAACTTGTTGTTAACATATTCTCCTCCATTTTCAGATCTTAACTTAATAATTTGATGACCAGATTGTTTTTCAACAAGGGCCTTGTAGGCCAAGAACATGTTAAAGACTTATCTCTTAAGTTTTAGGAAGTAAACCCAAGTAGGTCTGGAGTAGTCATCAATGAAAGTTAAGAAATATTTGAAACTAGAAAAGGAAGCAGATGGAAGAGGGCCACACAAGTCACTATGCACAAGCTCCAAGGGAACTGAGGCATGCCAAGAGGTACATTTGTCAAAACTATCCCGACGATGTTTTCCATGTAAACAACTGGGACAGACACCATCCTTGCAAGATACCAGTGGAAGATGAGTCACCATATTGTCTTTACATAGTTGTTGCAATGAGCGATAATTTAAGTGACCAAATCGCTCATGCCAAAGTTTGCTCAAGTTATCACTATGAGCAACAAAAACTGAAGGAAAAGGTGATGACCCAAAGTTGTTAAATTTGTACAACCTGGTAATATCATCAACAGTTCCAGTAGCAAGGACATTTCGAGGATTTTTAAAATCCTTGATTACAACTTGGTGAGGTGTAAATGTCACAGTTTTACCTTCGCCAGAATGAGTGATTCGATAGACTGATAACAAATTGTAGGAAATTTTTGGAACACATAGTACATCACTAAAATGACCATTTTCTACTGGAACTGTTCCAGATCCTACAACACTTAGAGATCTATCTGTTGATGTATATGTAACTTAGGAATGTATTCTTCTATGTATTTCATATAT
>LPNX010644411.1:238495-258963 GCA_001517045.1 Pseudotsuga menziesii | reverse complement strand
TTCATCATTGTGTTGGTTGTGGTTCCAGCCCGGTTGAAAGTCTTCCATCAGTGTGGCGGATGTGGTTCCAGCCTGGGTGATAAGAACAGGGTTCTTTCATCTGTGTGGCAGGATGTGATTCCATCCTGGATGGGATTGTGCTTTTCTGACGAGTAGGTCAAATATAAGTGCAGAGCCATTTCACAGATGTTATTGATGTGATGTCCTATCATGCTGGTGAATGTGAGTGCTGGGCCTTTCTGATGTGACTGTAGTTTACTACATGATCAGATGTGAGTGCTGGGCGTGCCTTTTTTATGAGCAGGTCAGATGTAAGTGCTGGGTGAAGACCTACATGAGAGTAGGCCTACAACCAGCATGAAAAAGGGCTGGCTCTATAGAACTTCCTATGACGAGATAGTACACACATGATGGTGACCAGTGGAGATCCAGATCGAGCTATGATCCAGATCAAGTTATGATGACTCCGAGAGATCCAGATCAAGTGATGATCCAGATCTAGCAGTGATGATCCAGATCGAGTGATGATCCAGATCTAGTCCAGAGAGATGATCCAGATCGAGTGATGATCCAGATCCAGTCCAGAGAGATGATCCAGATCGAGTGATGATCTAGACCCAGTGATGCCATTTTATGATGATCCAGATCAAGAGATGATCCAGATCCAGATGACTTGAAGATGAAGATGATCCAGTTGATGCAGAGAAGAAGACCAGTGCTGAAAAATTGTGTCAAAAGAATACCTTCCTAGCTAAGAGGGATTGTTGATGTATATGTAACTTCGGAATGTATTCTTCTATGTATTTCATATATTGTAACCCGATGTTTATTCCGTGATATTTCTATTATGCATTTGAGTCATGTGGTCATGCCACGATGTTCCAATCGGGAGGATTAATAATGTAATCAAGTCATATCAAGTCATTAGGTAAGTCCCCACAGTTATGGGGGAACTTGAGTTATTATACACTAATTAAGGTGTAGGCTCGGGTAATAATTATTAGGTCGAGCCTACATGTGAAATGGTAATTCAAGTGAACGGACTAATATAAATAGAGAGGGTGAGTCTCTCTATTTATCACTTGTGAATTACATCACTTGCTCTCTCAAGTGTGGCGCACCTTTGGAGAAGGAAATACTTTGGCTTGACAGAAGACAGAAGGCTACTGTTGTGTTGGGAGGTCATCTTACTGTTTTGGGATCACATCTTGTGGTGATACTATCTTAGAGGAAGTTAAGGGGTTTTCTCCATTTATGGTTTCCCCTCCTAAAATATTTGTGTCTCTTGTGATGTGCTTATGTGATTGCTGTGCTTGTTATTCTCTCAGTGAAAAGATCTTATCATAATGCTAGCTTAAATGTTAAAAAACTAACACTATCATCACCAACAAATATTTGTTTGGTGTTACATTCATGCATAGTAGAAAAGATGGCTTGATCCTTAGCCATATGATAAGATGCTCCAGAATCAATGAGCCATTCATTTGAAGTAGAAGAAAGAAGATGCAGTATAAGAGTAACTAGAAGCACAAAGTGTACGTCCATGAGAGTTAGATTCTGAAGACGAATCTAGGTTGATGTGGTGCTTCTTCATTGCTGCTTCCAAGGCTGCCATCTTCTTAAAACATTTAGATTCATCGTGATTATCTTTCCCACAAAAATTGCAATGATGCTCAGTCTTCTTTCCTTTTTGCTTGGATCCTTTGTCATGTTTTAAAGGAGGAGCTGACTGAGAGGGTTTGGGACCCTTGTTGTTTGGCTTATTATTGCGAAAATTTTGTTTCTTGGGAGGCTTGGAATTTTCTTTCTGTTGGGACAATAAGGCTTTCCCAGATGTATCTGCATTGTTAATTATTCCAAGATGAATGAGATTATCTTTCTCTCTAATTAAAGAATCACAAAAGGATTCAAGGATAGGCTCTTGATAGCTAGCTGCAATCAAGGATTCTTTCATGGAGTAGAATGTAGATACAAAAATAGAATATGTAGGTCCAAGTTTTGAAAGAATATGATAAATACATTGTTTGTCTTCTTTCTTAATATTGCATTCAGCACATAATAGTATAAGAGTTTTATACTTAGATAAATAGTTTTGAATGCATGAAAAATCATTTGGATTCAAGGAAAGCAACTCATTCTCAAGTTGATGACCCCAAATTTCATTATGTTTACCAAACACAGATTCCAACTTTTCCCAAGCTTTATCGGGTTCATCAATTATAGATATGTGGAATCGCAAATCAGTAAAGATCGACATCCCAATCAATCCACGAGCTTCATCACATCAATTTTCCCATTTAATTTTCTTATCATCATCAGTGGGTTCTGTTTCTTTCCCTGAGGTTATCCTGAAAATTCCCCTACTTCGCAGAACATCCTCCATACGAGATTTCCATGAGAAATAGTTACAACTTGTAAGTATAATATCACAAGGGGTGGTCATACTATAAAATAATGGCTAAAATAATAGAAACTAACTGTCTGGATGCAAAGAGATCGAAAAAATATGCGGTTTTAAAAAAATGGCACTTAAAACTGATTCTGGATGATGAAGTTATGCTTGATCAAAGAAAATGTTGAAGATGTCCCCAATATTAATGTGGTAGATATTAACTTGACCAAATAAAAAAAAAGAACAAGCCTCCCAAGAAACAGAATTTTTGCAATAATAATCCAAACAACAAGGGTCCCAAACCCTCCCAGTCAGCTCCTCCTTTAAAAAATAACAAAGGATCCAAGCAAAAAGGAAAGAAGACTGAGCATCATTGCAATTTTTGTGGGAAAGATAATCATGATGAATCTAAATGTTTTAAGAAGATGGCAGCCTTGGAAGCAGCAATGAATAAGCACCATATCAAACTAGATTCATCTTCAGAAGCTAACTCTCATGGACATGTACTTTGTGCTTCTTCTGGTTAGTCTTATACAACATCTTCTTCTTCTACTTCAAATGAATGGCTCATTGATTCTAGAGCATCTTATCACATGGATAAGGATCAAGCCATATTTTCTAATATGCATGAATGTAACACCAAACAAATATTTGTTGGTGATGATAGATCTCTAAGTGTTGTAGGATCTGGAACAGTTCCAGTGGAAAATGGTCATTTCAGTGATGTACTATGTGTTCCAAAAATTTCCTGCAATTTGTTTGCCATTACACCAAAACCTGCAGATGTTGGTAAACATTTGAAACCCAACACAAGGCCCTATCACCAGGAGTGGTGGTTAAACCACTTCTTTTATAATCCTAGAGGTGCAGCGATGATACCATGTGGAGGTACCTGATACTCCAACACCCTGCCTCCGGCGTAGCTCAGGGGAATTGAACCTGAGACCTTAGCTTTGATACCATGTTTGGGTACACAGGGTACTCCCAAAATACCAAACACCTTCAAAAACCGCTTCACACAAATAGAACACAGATCAATACACCAATGTATGTCATGTGGTTAAAACCCTCGAGAGGGAAACCGTCCATGGCCCTAGCCAAATAGCTACTTGGAGCAATTTATTATGCAAAATAAATAAAGTTACATGAGCTTCTCATAATCGATCAACTAGCCAAGGATCCTCTATGCTCTTTAAATAGAGATCATAGACCAATCGGGTGTTAAGTCACGGATCAATGGTAGGTATGATCTAAGAGAAGTTGAACCGTCAGATCACTCTATGTCTAGAACATATCATGACTGTCGGATTAGAATATTTACAAATGCATACTAATGCATACTAAATAAACACACTTTTACCTAACAAATATATTACACAAGTTGTTCTTAACTAACTCCTAAGTGTCTAAATATCCTAATAGAATTGACTATAACAGTAGATCTATCTTCGCTTTTACCTCAGCCATCTGATCATTTCTCCCTTTAACATATTTCATGATTTGAAAAATCTTCTCCCTTCACACATGTTTATCAAACATAATCATTTAGGGCCATCGATATGGCTTTGTGTCGATCTCGACCCTCCATCTCTACTCCCCTTTAACTAAACTTGAAATTCTAAACATCGAATATTACCTCGCAGCTTAGATTGGTAGAATGTATTTTCGTCGTTGATCTTCATTACCCTACATCTGGAATGCCAATCTTATCATTTTTTATCTCCTCCCTATCACTACACCTTCAAAAGAAAGAGTCATCCACCATTGTAGATCAAACTCATTTTCTCCATCCAACGGCCTAAGACGAAGATCATGCTAACCTATTAATTTTCAAGGGCGCTTTCATGAAATATTTTCAAAGGTAACCATTTCCAAATCTTATGAGCCCATAATTCAAAAATTCAAACATCGTACTAATAGCTGGATCCATAAGGGATTCTATCCTCTCATCGAGCTAGAAAAGAACCCTATAGACTAGGTACGAGGTCCATTGGGTTGCGCTCGGTCTCTCTCTAGAACCCTTTGGCCTGATTTTCTGACCTAGGCCAACAAGGAGATTATGCCCACACAATCAGCTTAAAACAACGTCCGATGTGTTTGGAGTAGCAAAATATCGCAGGTTATGGTCCTGCTACCAGCTGAATTTTTCTCTTAAGGAGAAACTAAACTTCAGCAAAAAAATTATCCTAATGTTATTTCTGTCTAAATAAACCCTAAAATTATTTTCAACTATCTAAGGTATCCTACAATTGCTTTCTTAAGGAAAGTCTTCGATTTTTGAAGAGTTTTTCTAAATATAAGGCTATTTAAAATTATTCTAGAAAATTACACATATTTTATTTAACAACTGTTAAATGTAACTACACTATGATAATAATAACTAAACTATCTTAACTGTCCTATCTATCCTATCTCAGCTAAGAGCGATTTGAGTATTTATATTAATTATCAATTAATATATGATAAACAGAAAGATAAGGAATAAGATCTAAATAAAAATACTTAGATCATCTACACGGAATCATTCTGTTATAAAATAGATTGACACAGAAACTGAAATAAAAAATTACTTCGACTTTTCTGAAATGTCTAATTAATTAATAATAAATAGACAACATTAGCTATTTGAATAAATAAAAAATGTTCAGTATGAAATCATCGCAACAATACAAATGAAATCAAACAAACATAAATATATATATATCATCATATCTTGAATTTTCAGTAGTAGCACTAAAAAGTAGATACACTGACAAATTTAGTTACAATAATATACTAATTCAAATACAATATTGCTGTGTCGACAAAGTGAAATACTTATAAATAAATACAAGCATAGCAAAGTACACCATATTAATATTAAAATAGAAGATCATATACTGAAATATAGAGTGTATCCAAAACAATACCAGTCATGATATCAACTTGGAGATTTCTAGTTACATCCCATTTCCAAAGATCAAACTTCAGTAAGGAAGCAAAACCAACATCAAAATAATATCTCAAGTATGTCTCTCTTCAGTCACTCCATCCCTTTTCCATAAAAATTCCTAGTTTATATAAGACCCCAGTCTTTCGATTCAGTTTTTCCATAAATGCCTAATGCGATATAAAAGGAGTTCTATTACTATCAAAGAGTATCGAATCTCTTTTCATCAAACACCTGTCACTAGAAGATAACAATAAAAACGACTAGCCTGAACATTTGCTGGTTTAAAGGAATTGGCAAATTCGTGGTTGTTGTTGAAATTCCAGTCTTCAATGAACAGCCATGTCTTCCAATTGAAATCCAGAATATTAGACATGTCCAGAAACTGTAAAGGATAGCGGTGACATGCCCAACTGTTTTAAACAAACAAAAGCATCTCATTAAAAACCAATTAAAACATAAATAACAAAAGAAACCATAATTTATATGTGTGCCTGTAAAATCTACAATTTTACAGGCATGCAGAACAAAACTTGTATTACCTGTTTGACAGAGAAACAACCCTTGTACTTGAAAATGGGAATAACCATTAGGTTCTATTTTGAAGATCAACTACTCTTCTGGCTTCGGCTAGTTTGGCTTTAAGCCTGGTAATCACTAACTTTTGTTTTTCTAATTGTTCAAGCAGATGTTGATTTGTACCTATCATTGACTTTTTCACCTTTTTATATTGGTTCTTTTTTATATTCATTTATTTCCACCTATTAATCCAGTTCAACAAGTCCTCCCTGAACATCTTATTTTCCTCCTCTATCAACGCTGTATTAGATCGACACTATTTAAGTTCATCTTTCAATTTTATAATCTTGGTATCGTATACCCTGTCCAGAACTTGTTGAAGAGTTTCTCCTTCGTTTTCGTGACATGAATCGGCTTCCTAAGGTGCATTAGTATTATCTATGTTTTGGCCAGGTGATTGAATACTGATAAACGATGGTTCAGGATCTGAACTATAGGCGTCCATACCCGATGGAGCAACTTCTGCCTTACCCGACTCTGTAATATTTTTAACCAATTTTGCATTATTATCCTTTATAAGAGAGGGTTCATTTATTTGAGTAGTTGATGGAACATCGTCCTCAATATGGACAATCGAAGGCTGAGTACCTTGTTGATTAGTCATAGGAATAGAAATTGTAGGTGCATTATTCATGCTTCTAGTAACTCTCCTCGAACGAACAAACGTAATATTGTTTGATTCAAATCCTTCTCTGTCACAGCATACCTATGCTAGTTGATCTAGTTTATGCATAGAATCCTTGCCATGTTTACGAGGATTATTTGGCTTGGAGAGATTTTTACAATCAACAGCGTTAATATCTTCGTTTTTGGTTAACCTGTCCTCTGTTTTTTTCAGGAGTACTACAACGTTTATTAGATGGGGATCGGTTCAAAGCTGCTTCAGAATAACAGGAAGCTATGTTCCTAACACCATCATCACTGATACCAGCATTTATGGGTGGATTGCCTTCTTCAAGCCCTTTATCCTTTGACTCAACCTCAGGATCATTACTAACCTTGGGCTTTACAGTAGCCTTTCGTTTCTTACGGGTCTTTGGGGAATGGTTTGGCCAGTATTGAGTCAGCCCCAATTGACATTCAATTAAAAATTCATCCCACTATTTACCATTCAAAGACAGCTGCTGCTGTATTATAATTTTGACTAAACCATGATGAAATAGACTTCTATCAGGGTTATTGAAACTTTGAACCGAATGAGACATTTTTTTTTGACTTTGCCACAGATAAAATGGTAGATAAAGCTTAGAACCTTTTAATGCTAACAGGAGTCATAGGTGGTAATAGTGCAGGTGAGAAAAACATCCATCGCATGACACATACCTGACCAAAAATCTCATAGAAGGCTCGCCATTCTAGCTTCAGGAACCTGACCAAAACCCCTATCTTCAGTTTTGCGCTATCTGGCAATGGCAACAGCAAGGACATACACTTCTTTTTATTTAATTTTCCACCCTTAAACCACCGTTCTCCAATCTGTGGGAGCCTCGTTGCCTCTGCAATTTTGTCCTCATCAACGATGAACTTAAAACCCCCTATCTGTGCTATGTTTTATTTTAAATTCAAAGCAAACAGTTTAGTCATATCTACGTTATGGCCATCAAAACACCTAAAGAACTTCCCCCATCCAACCTTTTCAAATAGTAGGGTGACCTTCTCATCTGCTTCTACAAGCTCTGACCCTGAGATTTCAAAATGACTCAGTGGAGCCATGGCTTCCTCACTACTATCCTGATTACGAAATGGAATGAATGGAGTAGTGAAGAGGGAAGGGATAGGTATCCAGGTGCATGCCATGATGTCAAATATCAAATCTTCACATGCTTCATATCTGACAGATATGAAGGCTCTAAATTTGGCCATTTTAACCGAACTTAGTGATGATGAATGCTATAGCCAACATTCTGTTATGATAAATGCAAGACTAGCCATGACTAACAGTAAAACTTAACCAATTCTTCATATCAGGGATCGTTTGATTGATGGATCGTAAAGCAAGACATTGATTACACACAGTGGGCATGATGAGCTCGTACCTCGTTATGAAATGAAATGGATATCAACATTAAATCCTGCTGATACGATTCATCAATACATTCACAGCTGTCAGTTAATCACGAGGTGTCAGCCAAATCTCCATGCCAACGCAGCGATCCAAGTAACAAGTGTTATTTTTTTGACATATGGGTCACGTATCCTCGTAAACACTATCAATTTGATGGTCTCCTCCAGATTATTCATGAAAGGTGGTAGCGTTTATTGACATGGCGATATAGTATCACAACCATACACCCTAATGTTTTGCATTATAACTAACTAATGATCCAAATTAACATTTATGCTATGTATATACCTAAAGTCTCATTTTGAAATATAGTTTTATGATTTTACATAATCCCATCCACTAATATTCCAAATTGAATTCGATAGGATACTAAGATATAAAACCATGTCATATGCAAATTTCGAATGATACTCATTTATTTGCTTTTCAATAACTATATATATACAATTCCACAAAATAATGATACGATATTAAGTTACAAATGAAATATGAACCTTTAGGTTTAATAAGAGTTTTAATTTAATAATGAACCTTTAGTTCTAGGATTTTCAAAACTTATAATATCTTATCAATAACCATCTTCAAAGTGTGTTTTCGTTGAACCCCAATTAGCACACTATCTCTTAATTTTTTTTAAATCATATATATAATCGAATAGATTAATTAATGATGAATTGATTATATAAAAATTTATGGAACTGACAACTACTAGTTATCAAGTTTATGAAAAATGGTTTCATCAGCTTCTAATATGTCCCTGGTCTTTTCTATAATTGAGAGTACCTTCAAAATCAAAGATTTTGAAGATACTCTTTATAATTTTTAATAGGTAAATCATAAAAGAGAGCTGATCTCCCTTCATCCTAATGAAAAATGAAGGGGTTGTTGCTGACTGCCAACAAATGGCGACGACCTAGGTGAACCAGTTATCTCTGCTCGTACAACTTACAATGATATAAACAAAATCTTAGAACTTATTTAAAACAATAAAAAATTCTTTATCTAAATAAAAACCAATATTTTTATTCATATTCATAAGTATAACTCAGAAATATTCCATCTTTTGAAACAGAGATCTAGTTAGGGATAAACTTAAAAAATATCTTGATCGAAACAAAGTACTTCATAGTAATAATAACCTGCACCATCAGCATAGAGTATAGAAATCTACTTTTCTGAAAACTTTCCAGAATCTGTTCCATAAACATAATAATTTTCTTTTTGTTTGTTTTTCTTTTAATAATTTTGACTGAAGACTACTATCTACGTATGGTGTCCCAATGTGATAGTATCATTCACAAGAGCTGTCTGAAATAAGCAAGCCGACTCGTGATGAGACCTCTTTTCTTTTAATTTTTAAATCAAAAGCCATCATCCTGGTGATCAGAAATGAATTTATCCCAGACAACACTCATGATCATGATTAGGCCGGCTCGTGATGAGACCTCCTATTCTTCAATCAGAATTTATATTTTCTTTATTCATTTTTATCTTTTAAATTTTATAAAATGAGAGATCATTACCTAGCATGGTGACAAAATGGTAATGTCAGTCATTAATATCACCAGAAAATGAATCAGCTGGCTCGTGATGAGACCCCTTATCTTTTGGTTTTTAAACCAAAAGCCATTACTAGTTTCCTAATAATGTCATACTAGTGATATTTGTGATTCTGATCAGACCGGCTTATTACTAATACCTTCCGTCTCTCACTTTAGCATTTTATTAACTGGAACAAATTCTAAAATTTTTTCATATTGTAAACACTTTTGAAGACTGATGGTAGAGATTTGTAAGAGTTTTTCAAAAGTACAAGCTTCGAAAAAGACATTAATAACCTATCTCCATTTTATATAAAGAAAATAAAAAGGTGAGGAATAATATGAGTAACACTTTAAAAATAGAATAATGATAGGTCTTTTATAGATTTAAGAAACCTTGATCATCCTATACAAATTTTTAAAAGATTTCAGTCTAGTATCATAATTTTTAGTTAATGAGCAAACTGATTGTTTTTAACCAAAAGATTTATTTATTTACATCTATTTCTTGAGCTGTTAACTAAAGATTACCGACTGATTATGTACAAAAATTTGACAGTCTAAATTATTTGAATAACAAAATTAAAACTAACTGAAAATAACAGAATGATGTTTGAAAGTTACAAAAGTTTTATGAATTTCTCATCATCCTTAATTTTTTGTACTATAACCCAGTTTATATACAAAAATATAAATTTATTTATAAATAGCAAACATAGTTTATGTATAAAAATATAAATTTATTTACAAACAACAAACAAATTATATACATTTTAAGATAGAAAATATTAACAGAAATATTTTTTCAGAATCAGTCCATTCACTGGGAATGTTTCGGACTGACCTTCAAGTGTTTGCAATCGAAAGGTACTTGGACCTATTTTCTCAGAAATAACAAAGGGACCTAACCACAATTTCTGAAACTTAGTATGATCTCCCTTTTCTTCATGGACTTTATCCCATTTTAAAACTAAATCTCCCACCTGAAATTCTCGATTGGAATTAAAGGATTGATCAAACCAAGATTTCACAATCTGTTGATGTTTTGTAAAGTGTTGTTTTTACTTTTCTCTTTCTTCCTCAAGCTTTAGTAGAGTATTAATTCTCTTTTCCATTGTTGGACACTCTTCATCTTGAACAAACTGAGCTAACTATAATGAAGGTAAGAACAAATTTGGTGGTAAAATAGCTTCAGTTCCATATACTAAGAATAATGGTGAGTTACCTATTGCAGCCTTAGGAGTTACTCTGTCTGCCCAAAGGGCATTGACCAATTCTGTATGCCAATCATGATGGTGAACTGAAATAGTTCTTTTGAGAATTTTCAATAAATTTTTGTTTGTTGATTCAGCTAAACCATTTCCATGAGGATGGTAGTTAGCTGAAATCCTGATTCTTATTCCTTTCTCTAAATAAAACTGAGTTAACTCAATTGACAAAAATATGAAGCATTATCAAAGACGAGGGAATCTAGGATACCAAATCTTGTTATGATAAAGAATTATAAAAATAATATAACCTGATTGGTATTTACCACTCTCAATGGTGCAGCTTCTGCCCAATGAGTAAAATATTCAGTTGCAGTTATTATATATTTGTGTTTCTTAGAGGAGGGAGGATTTATTGGCCCTACTATATCAATACCCCATTGCTGAAAAGGTCTTTCAACTGATACAGGTTGTAAAGGAAAAGCAGGTTTCTTAACCCTTCCCGCAGCAAGTTGACATTCCTGGCATTTTCTAACAAAAGTATAGGAATCTTGAAACAAGGTAGGCCAATAATAACCAACCCTAAGAATTTTATGTGAAGTAGTTTCTCCACCAAAATGACCACCTGCTGGTCCAGAATGTAACTCCTTCAGAATTACTTATGTTTCATCTTTGTCTAGACATCGAAGCAATACTCCATCTAAATTTCTCTGAAAGAGGACATTATCAATTAATAAATAAGGAGCAGATTTCAATCTAAGTGCTCTTTTCTTCTTTGGTTCTAGATAATTAGGAGCAACTCCTGTTTCCAAAAGTATTCTTATGTCTGTATACCAGGAATCTTGTGGTGGAGGATAAAAATAAATTTCTCTTGTAAGTAAAACCTCATCAATGATAGTTTCAGCTTTATCATTAGGTAGATGGGCAGCTTCAGCAGCTAATTTACATAATCCTTGACCTTTGACTATCATTGAGGGTTTAATTTCTAAGTCATACTCTTGAAGGGCTGTCATCCAAGGTGCTCTTTTCTCACCTAAGTCCTTTTGCACTAACAAGTTTCTGACTGAGGAATAAGGGACGATTATTTTCATTTTAGATTTCAATAAATATGGACGAAAATGTTTAACAGCTTTAAAAACAGCAAAAGCTTGTTTATCAACTTCATGATAATTAAGTTCAGCACCTTTGAAATTTGAACTCATGAAGGAGATTGGTACTTCGTTATTTTGCTGATTTAATTGGGTTAAAACTACTGCATATGAAATATCAGAAGCAAAAGTATACAATATGAAATCTTTGTTAAAATATGGGCTTAGAAGGCTAGGAGCTTCTGAGATGGCTTCTAAAATTTTCTGAAATGACTCTTTTTCAATTTTTCCCCAATTAGCCATAGTGTCTTTCTTAATCATTTTCTACAATGGACGAATGATTTCGGAGAAACTGGGAATGAATCTCCTAACAAAATTTATCTTACCGAGAAATGATTACATTGCTTTCTTGCTAGAGGGATAAGTTATCTTTGAAATGGCTTGGGTTCTTTCAGGATCAATCATGATTCCATGCTTTGAAACCATGCAACCTAATAAGATACCTTCAAAAACATCAAATATTGTCTTTTTAGGATTTAAGGATATTCCAAACTTTCTACATCGTTCAAATACCTTTCTAAGGTGATTAATATGATCAGGTTGATGTTTAGAATATACAATAACATCATCCAAATAGACAACGACTGAATGGTTAATTAAGCCTCTAAAAGCAATATCCATTTCCCGTTGAAAATTTGCTCCAGCATTGATTAACCCAAAGGGAATATTACGGTAAGCATATGTTCCCCATGGAGTTCTAAAAGCAGTTTTCATTTGATCATCTGGGGAGACTAATATTTGGTTGTACCCTGAGAAACCATTAAGGAGTGATAGTATCTCAGCCCCAGACACCTTTTGCAGAATTTGTTCCATGGGAGGAACTGGGTAATTAGCTTTTTCAGAAGACTTATTCAGATTTTTAAAATCTACACATAATCTAATATCCCCATTTTTCTTCCTGACTGGAACTAACTTTGCTACCCACTGAGTATGCCTAATGGGAAAAATAATCCTGGCAGATAATAATTTATTTAGTTCCTTTTTAATTGTTGGTTCTAATGATGGGTGATATTTCCTTAACTTTTGTTGAAAAGGTTTTGACTCTTGTTTAATTGGAATTATGTGTTGCATGACTTGTGTGTTGAAGGTTTTCAGGTCATCATATGTCCAAGAAAATGCATCCTTGAATTCCTTAAATAATTTTATAAACGCTATTTTTTCTTCGGGATTGCAATCCACTCCTAGATTTATAGTTTGGGGATTCAGATCTATTCCTAAATTTATGGTTTCATATCTCATTTGAGAGCTATTAGTTTTACAATTAGGGACAGATTTAAATTTATCCTACATATCAAAGAAATTTTCTAATCTTAGTACTGAATTGGGAACTGGTTTTACCTTTTTGAAAGCCTTTTCAACTGAACAAAAATCATTTATTACCGAAAAATCCCGCAGATTTTCATCATGAGTGACTTCATCTATGGCTGAATATTTAAAGGTATCCTCATTCATCAGAAAATTCAGTACATGCACATCATTATCAAATACACGCCAGTTAAAAATATTATCAGGTATAGAGGGTCTAAAAATCAATTCAACTGAAAAGAAATCTGATGTAAGATTTTATGACAGAATTAACTTTTATGCTACATTTGCCAATAAATATGCTTCTTGATTTTGACTTCTAGGAACAGAAATTATGTTAAATGCATCAAAATGTGAGATAAGGTTCCAGACCTCTCGTTGATAACTTTGTAAATGTTCAGATAGGCAGTGAATGGAGTTACGAACCTATCTGACGATGATTTCGGAATCACCATATGTAATTAACTCTTTAATGTCCAAATCAATTGGTTTTTTCAAACCTTGTATTAAAGCTTCATATTCCACAGTATTATTTGTACAATTAAATTCCATCCTACAAGCTATACATGTTTTATTTCCCTGAGGGTCCACCAATAGGAAACCAGCTCCTGCTCCTTCTTTGGATTTCGCACCATCAAAATATAAAGTCCAAATAGAACTATTCACAACCACTTTGCTTTCTATAATATTTACAATATTCAGATTATCTACATCATTAATGGTTTCCTTGAATAAAGAGTTAGGAGAAATAGATGTCACATTCCTAATTTCAGATTGCTGTTTATTTTAAGAAAAGGCAGAATTTTCAGCTTTAAAATGACCAAATCCCAATTCATACATGTAATTCCCCATAATGCAATCTGAAAATAAAATAGGTTCACTAGGATCATGCAATTCTGTGATAGTATGTTTCATATATCTTTCTCTATTTATCTTTATCTGATTTGAATTTCCATTCTTAGGTAACCATAATGTTGACCAGTTCGTGGCAAAGAATCCATTCAATTGTTGACACCAATCCCTACTTAAAAATAGTCCATATACATCCAGAATATCTGCAACAAAAATATCTATAATTTGATAAACCAAAGGGTTACAAGCAATCCTAACTAAGACATCTTTCATTTCCCCTACAAACTTCACATTCGTCCTGTCCAATTGAGTTATTTGAGAATTGGATGGAACATATTTCCCATTCAATTTCTTGCATACTGATAAAGGCATCACATTGGAGAATGCTCCGGAGTCTACCATGCAATTATGAACATTCCTATTGAAAATTTCAAAGGTAAGTAAGAATGGAGGTGTGTTTGATTTAGAATTCTTACCTATAAGCAAGGCCTTGTCAGCCGTTGCTTTTCCTTTTTCAGTTGCTATTGAATCATTATTAGAACTATTTGCAACAACATTTTGTTTTGCATTAGGAATAATGGAACTCATGGCAGGATTTATAACATGACTATTAGGCATTGGGTAGATTTGAAGAAGTTCGTACATACTGATGTTTGCATGTGTCTTCTTTAAATATTCAATTATATCATATTGTAAATCTAATTTTGGAGCACGTTGAATAGGTTGGGTAACTTTGGTTGATTGAGTCCGTTTGCCAGATTGAGTTTGTTTATTAGGTTGTGAATTATTGTTGTCATTTTTTGTAGTAGAACTTGACGAAGCTCCAAGAGTGTTTGTGAAATCTCTACTACGAGTATTATAGGCATGTTGTCCTATAGGCGGACTTTTACTCTCATATTTTTTCACAAGACTGTCCCATAAATGACCGTTAACTTGTTGAGGTTCCTCTGATTCTTCATCATTTTCTGATTCCTCTTCTTCTTCGTTTTCAGTTATTTCTTGACTAGAAGGAGTTTCAGATAAAGATAAAACAGCTCGAATTGTACTAAAAATCTCTTCATTTGCTGCTATGTCAGGTGGTGTATTTTTATTATTTGTATTCGGGTTTTGTCTAAACTGATTTCTGAAATATCCCCTAGAAGGAGAAGCTTCAAAATTGGTTTTCTTTAATCCTACCACCTCATTGGTTAATGTTCGAATATCATTTTGCAATTGTTCTATATCAAATGCTTTATCTTTTTCTGAATTGAGTTTTTCCGTCTTCCTACGAGGAAAAGTATTAGATTTCCCACTTCTATCTGGTTCATAGGACATAGAATCTTTCTCAACTTTAATGGCTTCCTCAAAAGTTTCTACCAATGTTTTTTTCCCAGCTCTCTTGACGAACATCCCAGAATATTTTGGTAAAGCTGACGTATAATTTTCAATAATTATATCCTCAGGTGGTTGAGAAGCAATTCGCATTTTGTTCTTTAATGTCAAAAACCTTTGATTGAAATATTTGATTCTTTCTTTAGGTTCCATTTTAATCCTAGATAACTCTAGGGCTAAAAGAGAGGGTGTTTTATCTTCCCCAAATTTATCTAGAAAGGCTTTATTAAACTCACCCCAGTTTGTGATTGATCCCTCTACTAACGAAAAATACCAAGTAGAAGCTCTTCCTTCAAAAGTTAGAGGAAACAATCGACAAAATTCATCTTCATGTTGAACGTTCAAGGTTTGAACAACCAACATGAATTTGTCAACATGCACTTCTACAGGTTCTTTGTCATTTGGGTTAAACTTAGGGAGGAGTTTATCTGAGTGTTTAGGCAAAGGATGTTGTACACCAGGGACAGCTACAGCAGTTGTTCTTAGCCAAGGGATTTGTGGATTAGGTGGATTAGGTGGAGGATTTCCTCCTCCTCCTATAGGTACGTTTCCTGCCATTGGAATTCTTTCAGAACTTGAGGAACTTCCTAAATTGGATGGTCTTGGACTATCAGGTGGTGATTCAGGAGGAGAAGGTGGCTGATCAAAACCGCCTTCTGCAATTAGTCTTCTAGCAGTGTTTGTTTGAGTATTTTTCCTTTGATGACTTCTATTCTAATAACGTGGAGTGCTATCAACTTCTTGCAAATCTTGAGTAACTATGTTCAATTGCGGATGACGTCATTGTTGTCTAGGTAAACCATAATCTATCAGAGATACACCAAGTTGATTGGCATATGCCCTGGTAAGAATATGTTTTGATTCTTCCAAATTTTGAGTACTTTGTTCAGGATTAAATGGAGATGTGATATGATCACGTTGAAGGATGCTCCTAACAGTTTCTATAAACGGTGATCTGCTGACTTCTGGAGGATGCTGGCTGGTTAAAAATTTCTCATTAGTTTTTCTTGCCATTAATCATTAACAGGCCCTCCTTCTAGCACCATTTGTTGGCCTGATTTTCTGACCTAGGCCAACAAGGAGATTATTCCCACATAATCAGCTTAAAACAACGTCCGGTGTGTTTGGATTAGAAAAATCTCGCAGGTTATGGTCCTGCTACCAGCTGAATTTTTCTCTTAAGGAGAAACTAAAATTCAGCAAAAAATTTATCCTAATGTTATTTCTGTCTAAATAAACCCTAAAATTATTTTCAACTATCTAAGGTATCCTACAATTTCTTTCTTAAGGAAAGTCTTCGATTTTTGAAGAGTTTTTCTAAATATAAAGGCTATTTAAAATTATTCTAGAAAATTACACATATTTAATTTAACAACTGTTAAATGTAACTACACTATGATAATAATAACTAAACTATCTTAACTGTCCTATCTATCCTATCTCAGCTGAGAGCGATTTGAGTATTTATATTAATTATCAATTAATATATGATAAACATAAAGATAAGGAATAAGATCTAAATAAAAATACTTAGATCATCTACACTGAATCATTCTGTTATAAAATAGATTGACAGAGAAACTAAAATAAACAATTACTTCGAATTTTCTGAAATGTCTAATTAATTAATAATTAATAGACAACATTAGATATTTGAATATAAAAAAAAATAATGTTCAGTATGAAATCATCGCAACAATACAAATGAAATCAAATAAACATAAATATATATATATATATATATCATCATATCTTGATTTTTCAGTAGTAGCACTAAAAAGTAGATACACTGAAAAATTCAGTTACAATAATATACTAATTCAAATACAATATTGTTGTGTTGACAAAGTGAAATACGTATAAATAAACACAAGCATAGAAAAGTACAATGTATTAATATTAAAAGAGAAGATCATATACTGAAATATAGAGTGTATCCAAAACAATACCAGTCATGATATCAACTTGGAGATTTCTAGTTACATCCCATTTCCAAAGATCAAACTTCAGTAAGGAAGCAAAACCAGCATCAAAATAATATCTCAAGTATGTCTCTCTTCAGTCACTCCATCCCTTTTCCATAAAAAATCATAGTTTATATAAGACCCCAGTCTTTCGATTCAGTTTTTCCATAAATTCCTAATGCGATATAAAAGGAGTCCTATTACTATCAAAGAGTATCGAATCTCTTTTCATCAAACACCAGTCACTAGAAGATAACAATAAAAATGACTAGCCTGAACATTTGCTGGTTTAAAGGAACTGGCAAATTCGTGGCTGTTGTTGAAATTCCAGTCTTCAATGAACAGCCACGTCTTCCAACTGAAATCCAGAATATTAGACACGTCCATAAACTGTAAAGGATAGCGGTGACATGCCCACCTATTTTAAACAAACAAAATCATCTCATTAAAAACCAATTAAAACATAAATAACAAAAGAAACCATAATTTATATGTGTGCCTGTAAAATCTAAAATTTTACAGGCATGCACAACAAAATTTTTATTACCTGTTTGACAGAGAAACAACCCTTGTACTTTAAAATGGGAATAACCATTAGGTTCTATTTTGAAGATCGAATACTCTTCTAGCTTTGGCTAGTTTGGCTTTAAGCCTGATAATCACTAACTTTTGTTTTTCTAATTATTCAAGCAGATGTTGATTTGTACCTATCATTGACTTTTTCACCTTTATATATTGGTTATTTTTTATATTCATTTCTTTCCACCTATTAATCCAGTTCAACAACTCCTCCCTGAATGTCTTATTTTCCTCCTCTATCAAAGCTGTATTATATCGACATTATTTAAGTTCATCTTTCAATTTTATAATCTTGGTATCGTATACCCTGTCCAGAAATTGTTGAAGAGTTTCTCCTTCATTTTTGTGACATGAATCGGCTTCCTGAGGAGGATTAGGATTATCTATGTTTTGGCCAGATGATTGAATACTGATAAACGATGGTTCGGGATCCAAACTATAGGAGTCCATACCCAATGGAGCAACTTCTACCTTACCCGACTCTGTAATATTTTTAACCAATTTTGCATTATTATCCTTTATAAGAGAGGGTTCATTTATATGAGTAGTTGATGGAATTTCATCCTCAATATGGACAGTCGAAGGCTAAGTACCCTGTTGATTAGTCATAGGAATAGAAACTGTAGGTGCATTATTCATGCTTCTAGTAACTCTCCTTGAATGAACAAACGCAATATTGTTTGATTCAAAGCCTACTCTATCACATCATACCTGTGCTAGTTGATATAGTTTATGCGTAGATTCATTGCCATGTTAACGAGGATTATTTGGCTCGGAGAGATTTTTACAATCAACAGCGTTAATATCTTCATTTTTGGTTAACCTGTCCTCTGTTTTTGCAAGAGTACTACAACGTTTATTAGATGGGGATCAGTTCAAAGCTACTTCAGAATAATAGGAAGCTATGTTCCTAACACCATCATCATCGATACCAGCATTTATGGGTGGATTGGCTTCTTCAATCCCTTTATCCTTTGACTCGGCCTCAGGATCATTACTAACCTCAGGCTTTATAGTAGCCTTTCGTTTCTTACGGGTCTTTGGGGAAGGGTTTGGCTAGTATTGAGTCGGTACCAATTGACATTCAATTAAAAATTCATCCCACGATTTGCCATTCAAAGACAGCTGATGCTGTATTATAATTTTGACTAAACCATGATGAAATAGACTTCTATCAGGGTTATCTAAACTTTGAACCGAATGAGACAATTTTTTCAGACTTTGCCACAGATAAAATGGTAGATTAAGCTTAGAACCTTTTAATGCTAACAGGAGTCATAGGTGGTAATAGTGCAGGTGAGAAAAATGTCCATCGCACGACACATACCTTAGCAAAATCTCGTAGAAGGCTCACCATTCTGGCTTCAGGAACCTGACTGAAACCCCTATCTTCAGTTTTACGCTATTTGGCAATGGAAACAGTAAGATAGACACTTCTTTTTATTTACTTTTCCACCCTTAAACCATCGCTCTCCAATCCGTGGGAGCCTCGTTTCCTCTGCAATTTTGTCCTCGTCAACGATGAACTTAAAACCCCCTATCTGTGCTATGTTTTCTTTTAAATTCAAAGAAAACAGTGTCGTCACCTCTGCGTTATGGCCATCAAAACACCTAAAGAACTACCCCCATCCAACCTTTTCAAATAATAGGGAAACCTTCTCATCTGCTTCTACAAGCTCTGACCCTGACATTTCAAAACGACTCAGCAGAGCCATGGCTTCCTCACTACTATCCTGATTATGAAATGGAATGAACGGAGTAGTGAAGAGGGAGGGGATAGGTATCCAGGTGCATGACATGATGCAAAATATCAAATCTTCACATGCTTCATATCTGACAGATATGAAGGCTCTAAATTTGGCCATTTTAACTGAACTTAGCGATGATGAATTCTATAGCCAACATTCTGTTATGATAAATGCATGACTAGCCACGACTAACAGTAAAACTTAACCAATTCTTCATATCAGCAATCATTTGATTGATGGATCGTAAAGAAATACATTTATTACACACATTGGGCATGATGAGCTCGTACCTCGTTACGAAATGAAATGGATATCAACATTAAATCCTGTTGATACGATTCATCAATACATTCACAGATGTCAGTTAATCACGAAGTGTCAGCCAAATATCCATGCCAACGCAGCGATCCAAGTAACAGGTGTTATTTATTTGACATATGGGTCATGTATCCTTGTAAACACTGTCAATTTGATGGTCTCCTCCAGATTATTCGTGAAAGGTGGTAGCTTTTATTGACATGGCAATATAGTATCACAACCATACACCCTAATGTTTTGCATTATAACTAACTAATGGTCCAAATTAACATTTATGCTATGTATATACATAAAGTCTCATTTTGAAATATAGTTTTATGATTTTACATAATCCCATCCACTACTATTCCAAATTGAATTCAATNTAGGATTATCTATGTTTTGGCCAGATGATTGAATACTGATAAACGATGGTTCGGGATCCAAACTATAGGAGTCCATACCCAATGGAGCAACTTCTACCTTCCCC